>JASAND010007630.1:0-18866 GCA_030248195.1 Trissonchulus latispiculum | reverse complement strand
GTACTTCGTTCAGTTACGTATTGCTGATGCGCTAGAGGTAGCCATAATAGCACATTCCATTTTTGAACAAATGAAACAATATTTGTGACCTCGACTCGGGATCTCTGTGCTATATGCGGCCACATTCAGATAAATGATGGAATATGAACAAATATTGTATATATATATTGTATATTTTGATTTTGAACTTATCACAGATGTCATATCAAATCAATACTTCAACAGCTCAACACTTCCAAGTAGGGAATTGAGTTGAATTTAATTAATTGAATTAAGAGAGTTAATAGTTCCTATTAACCGGGAATTAAGAAATCGGTTCAAACGCACTTTGAAGGTTTGATTCCCACGACCAACTGGAGGTCCCAATTTCTCTAATCTCAGATGCAAAATAACTTCCCACTTCATTTCATTGCATCTGTGAGTTGCATATTGGTAGGGTCGGTGTAGCGGTATTATCCTTGTATAGTAGTTCTCTTTTCACTGTTTTGTTAAGTGGTACGCATTTCAAGAACCTCTCATCAGCATACATGTGCTTGAGGAGGATTGGAAGAAGGTGTAAATCGTCCCCCCAGTCCTGGAGCTCACCCTCACGGAGGGGTCCCTCATCACCCCAGGAAAAAAACCGGAAAACGCCGGTATTCCCGGGAAACCCCCCTCCCCCAATTTCCTTCCTGCACGTGTCTGGTTACCGCAGATTTGATTCTAGTTGAAGCTTCAACTTGGTTCACACTGACCCTTTGTGGCATATCGGCCTCTGAACCAACCCTTAGATTGTGGGATTGGTCGTCAACTGACGACTGAATTTTCGGGTCACATTTATTGCATGTGTAAGGGAAGCAGGCATAGGACCGAACGGGAGGCGTCAGGCACCCCTCGTACCCACGAAACCAGGACCTAGAAGAGAGAAGGGAAGAGGGAGGTTCAGCTTTTCATTCAGGATTGAAAGTAAAGAATTGGTCCCTCCGGGGATCGAACCACGGCCCTTCTGACTCCGGAGCAGACATGCTAACCACTACACCACGGGACCATCAGCTGAACTCCCATTGCAGGCTTATCAATCTTTCCTATGCCTGCTTCCCTTACATCTCCCCGGGTTTCAATTAAGACGCGTCCCGCGGCTTACTCAACTCGGAATCGAACCGAGAGCGCATCCAGCGCAGGGCATTCTGAGCCCAAGGGATCCGTGCTCCCCCGACACACGTTCCAGACCCCTTTAGATCCAACCAACCAGAAGCAACTACTGGGGGACCGGAGACAGGAGTCCAATCCGGGTCCTGAGGCAGCCTCGCCACATGTAGCGCTTCTACCAGGGCTGGCGGATCAGGAAGAAACCAAGGACAAGCCCGAACGGGAGGCGTCAGGCACCCTCGTACCCACGAAACCAGGACCTAGAAGAGAGAAGGGAAGAGGGAGGTTCAGCTTTTCACTCACCATTGAAAGTAAAGAATTGGTCCCGCCGGGGATCGAACCACGGCCCTTCTGCTCTAGAGTCAGACATGCTAAACCACTACACCACGGGGCCATCAGCTGAACTCCCATTGCAGGCTTATCAATCTTTCCTATTCCTGCTTCCCTTACAGCCCTGGTAGAAGCGCTACATGTGTCGAGGCTGCCAGGAGGACCCGGATTGGACTCTTGTCTCCGGTCCCCCAGTAGTTGGTTCTGGTTGGTTGGATCTAAAGGGGTCTGGAACGTGTGTCGGGGGAGCACGGATCCCTTGGGCTCAGAATGCCCTGCGCTGGATGCACTCTCGGTTTGATTCCGAGTTGAGTAAGCCGCGGGACGCGTCTTAAAGAAACCCGGGGGAGATGTAAGGGAAGCAGGCATAGGAAAGATTGATAAGCCTGCAATGGGAGTTCAGCTGATGGTCCCGTGGTGTAGTGGTTTAGCATGTCTGACTCTAGAGCAGAAGGGCCGTGGTTCGATCCCCGGCGGGACCAATTCTTTACTTCCAATGGTGAGTGAAAAGCTGAGCCTCCCTCTTCCCTTCTCTCTTCTAGGTCCTGGTTTCGTGGGTACGAGGGTGCCTGACGCCTCCCGTTCGGGCTTGTCCTTGGTTTCTTCCTGATCCGCAAGCCCTGGTAGAAGCGCCACATGTGGCGAGGCTGCCTCAGGACCCGGATTGGACTCTTGTCTCCGGTCCCCCAGTAGTTGCTTCTGGTTGGTTGGATCTAAAGGGGTCTGGAACGTGTGTCGGGGGAGCACGGATCCCTTGGGCTCAGAATGCAATGCGCTGGATGCGCTCTCGGTTCGATTCCGAGTTGAGTAAGCCGCGGGACGCGTCTTAAAGAAACCCGGGGGAGATGTAAGGGAAGCAGGCATAGGAAAGATTGATAAGCCTGCAATGGGAGCTGATGGTCCCGTGGTGTAGTGGAGCATGTCTGACTCTAGAGCAGAAGGGCCGTGGTTCGATCCCCGGCGGGACCAATTCTTTACTTTCAATGGTGAGTGAAAAGCTGAACCTCCCTCTTCCCTTCTCTCTTCTAGGTCCTAGTTTCGTGGGTACGAGGGTGCCTGACGCCTCCCGTTCGGGCTTGTCCTTGGTTTCTTCCTGATCCGCCAGCCCTGGTAGAAGCGCTACATGTGGCGAGGCTGCCTCAGGACCCGGATTGGACTCCTGTCTCCGGTCCCCCAGTAGTTGCTTCTGGTTGGTTGGATCTAAAGGGGTCTGGAACGTGTGTCGGGGGAGCACGGATCCCTTGGGCTCAGAATGCCCTGCGTTGGATGCGCTCTCGGTTCGATTCCGAGTTGAGTAAGCCGCGGGACGCGTCTTAAAGAAACCCGGGGGAGATGTAAGGGAAGCAGGCATAGGAAAGATTGATAAGCCTGCAATGGGAGTTCAGCTGATGGTCCCGTGGTGTAGTGGTTTAGCATGTCTGACTCTAGAGCAGAAGGGCCGTGGTTCGATCCCCGGCGGGACCAATTCTTTACTTTCAATGGTGAGTGAAAAGCTGAACCTCCCTCTTCCCTTCTCTCTTCTAGGTTCTGGTTTCGTGGGTACGAGGGTGCCTGACGCCTCCCGTTCGGGCTTGTCCTTGGTTTCTTCCTGATCCGCCAGCCCTGGTAGAAGCGCTACATGTGGCGAGGCTGCCTCAGGACCCGGATTGGACTCCTGTCTCCGGTCCCCCAGTAGTTGCTTCTGGTTGGTTGGATCTAAAGGGGTCTGGAACGTGTGTTGGGGGAGCACGGATCCCTTGGGCTCAGAATGCCCTGCGCTGGATGCGCTCTCGGTTTGATTCCGAGTTGAGTAAGCCGCGGGACGCGTCTTAAAGAAACCCGGGGGAGATGTAAGGGAAGCAGGCATAGGAAAGATTGAGTAAGCCTGCAATGGGAGTTCAGCTGATGGTCCCGTGGTGTAGTGGTTTAGCATGTCTGACTCTAGAGCAGAAGGGCCGTGGTTCGATCCCCGGCGGGACCAATTCTTTACTTTCAATGGTGAGTGAAAAGCTGAACCTCCCTCTTCCCTTCTCTCTTCTAGGTCCTGGTTTCGTGGGTACGAGGGTGCCTGACGCCTCCCGTTCGGGCTTGTCCTTGGTTTCTTCCTGATCCGCAAGCCCTGGTAGAAGCGCTACATGTGGCGAGGCTGAATCAGGACCCGGATTCGACTCCTGTCTCCGGTCCCCCAGTAGTTGCTTCTGGTTGGTTGGATCTAAAGGGGTCTGGAACGTGTGTCGGGGGAGCACGGATCCCTTGGGCTCAGAATGCCCTGCGCTGGATGCGCTCTCGGTTCGATTCCGAGTTGAGTAAGCCGCGGGACGCGTCTTAAAGAAACCCGGGGGAGATGTAAGGGAAGCAGGCATAGGAAAGATTGATAAGCCTGCAATGGGAGTTCAGCTGATGGTCCCGTGGTGTAGTGGTTTAGCATGTCTGACTCTAGAGCAGAAGGGCCGTGGTTCGATCCCCGGCGGGACCAATTCTTTACTTTCAATGGTGAGTGAAAAGCTGAACCTCCCTCTTACCTTCTCTCTTCTAGGTCCTGGTTTCGTGGGTACGAGGGTGCCTGACGCCTCCCGTTCGGGCTTGTCCTTGGTTTCTTCCTGATCCGCCAGCCCTGGTAGAAGCGCTACATGTGGCGAGGCTGCCTCAGGACCCGGATTGGACTCCTGTCTCCGGTCCCCCAGTAGTTGCTTCTGGTTGGTTGGATCTAAAGGGGTCTGGAACGTGTGTCGGGGGAGCACGGATCCCTTGGGCTCAGAATGCCCTGCGCTGGATGCGCTCTCGGTTCGATTCCGCGTTGAGTAAGCCGCGGGACGCGTCTTAAAGAAACCCGGGGGAGATATAAGGGTAGCAGGCATAGGAAAGGTTGATAAGCCTGCAATGGGAGTTCAGCTGATGGTCCCGTGGTGTAGTGGTTAGCATGTCTGCTCCGGAGTCAGAAGGGCCGTGGTTCGATCCCCGGCGGGACCAATTCTTTACTTTCAATGGTGAGAGAAAAGCTGAACCTCCCTCTTCTCTTCTCTCTTCTAGGTCCTAGTTTCGTGGGTACGATGGTGCCTGACGCCTCCCGTTTGGGCTTGTCCTTGGTTTCTTCCTGATCCACCAGCCCTGGTAGAAGCGCTACAATGCTAACCACTACACCACGGGACCATCAGCTGAACTCCCATTGCAGGCTTATCAATCTTTCCTATGCCTGCTTCCCTTACATCTCCCCCGGGTTTCTTTAAGACGCGTCCCGCGGCTTACTCAACTCGGAATCGAACCGAGAGCGCATCCAGCGCAGGGCATTCTGAGCCCAAGGGATCCGTGCTCCCCGACACGCGTTCCAGACCCTTTTAGATCCAACCAACCAGAAGCAACTACTGGGGGACCGGAGACAGGAGTCCAATCCGGGTCCTGAGGCAGCCTCGCCACATGTAGCGCTTCCCTTACAGGCATAGGAAAGATTGATAAGCCTGCAATGGGAGTTCAGCTGATGGTCCCGTGGTGTAGTGGTTAGCATGTCTGCTCCGGAGTCAGAAGGGCCGTGGTTCGATCCCCGGCGGGACCAATTCTTTACTTTCAATGGTGAGAGAAAAGCTGAACCTCCCTCTTCTCTTCTCTCTTCTAGGTCCTGGTTTCGTGGGTACGAGGGTGCCTGACGTCTCCCGTTCGGGCTTGTCCTTGGTTTCTTCCTGATCCACCAGCCTTGGTAGAAGCGCTACATGTGTCGAGGCTGCCTCAGGACCCGGATTGTACTCCTGTCTCCGGTCCCCCAGTAGTTGCTTCTGGTTGGTTGGATCTAAAGGGGTCTGGAACGTGTGTCGGGGGAGCACGGATCCCTTGGGCTCAGAATGCCCTGCGCTGGATGCGCTCTCGGTTCGATTCCGAGTTGAGTAAGCCGCGGGACGCGTCTTAAAGGAACCCGGGGGAGATGTAAGGGAAGCAGGCATAGGAAAGATTGATAAGCCTGCTATGAGAGTTCAGCTGATGGTCCCGTGGTGTAGTGGTTTAGCATGTCTGACTCTAGAGCAGAAGGGCCGTGGTTCGATCCCCGGCGGGACCAATTCTTTACTTTCAATGGTGAGTGAAAAGCTGAACATCCCTCTTCCCTTCTCTCTTCTAGGTCCTGGTTTCGTGGGTACGAGGGTGCCTGACGCCCCCCGTTCGGGCTTGTCCTTGGTTTCTTCCTGATCCGCCAGCCCTGGTAGAAGCGCTACACATGGAATGAACATAGTTTCTTTCATATTTTATCACTAGTACCTACTTGTTTACCATTTCAATCATGGTGTTAAGGCGGTGATTCCCGTTGTTCACATAAAGTTTGCACCATTATTACTCATTCATTACTTGGAGTTAAGAAGCCATGTTTATATCAAAATGTAGCTTGACATTTTCTCTTATTAATGCATGTTACGAAACTAATGTTGCTTTTCCAAAATATTTTTAACACATTTTAGAAGAAGTATAATTTTCCAGAATTTTTGCAGACTCAAGTAAATTTTTTCGCGAGACATCGGTTATATCATTCGATACCTCCATCAAATAGCTGGGGACGATTTCTTATTTATTGTGAAATCGCTCTTCGTTATAAAGAAGTAAGCTGTAATGTGTGCGTAACCTGTATTTTGCCTACTTTTTCCAAATTTGTCAAGCGATTACTTTAGCTAGAAAGCAGCAATCGGGGCAACTAAAAAATCGTCCCTGGGTATATTTGTGCAGAACACATTTGTTCAGTAGCAGCCCTCCCGCTTGCATGGTGAATGCTCCACAATTTTTGGAAAAAATTGGTCGTGTTTTTGCAAAAACTACAATTTTTATGATAGCAGCCTACAGGATAGCAGTTGGAAGACGATCATGCGGCGGATAATTTGTCCCTGTGAGACCTTCAGGTCGACGCTTCAGGTTTGATTTTACTGCTTGCGTAGCTCAAGAAATGATGGATTATTTGATTTCTGCAAAAATGACAAGTTTTCGACTGCAAAACAAGAAAATCGGCTATATCTCACGGTAGAGAAAAGCTAGAAACTTGCTTTAAAAAGTAAAAATGTGAAGCTCAGTGAGATCTTTCGGATGAATATAGTCGTATCGTAACTGTATAGCGGCTGCCAAACTTTCAGAAATTAGGAAAAACCACTCTGACGACCGGAAATCTCGAATTTTTGAATCGGGATTGCGCGGAGGGTGGTAGGATGCTAAAAGAACTTATTTCGGAAAGTTTCATCAAATTTCATCTTGATTTACGCCGCCAAATAACAATATGTGCCCAAGAGGAATCACCACCTTAAATATCAGCAATTTCGAAAGGTTGAAATCAGTGCAGTAATCTAGTCTCGCTGTTCGGGGTTGTGGCGCAATGGTAGAGCATTCTACTTCCATCCCAAAGCTCTGCGGTTCAATTCCCGCTCAGGACACGTTTCTTTACATCTTTCAATCCTGATTTCAACCTTTCACACATGGTACTGTTGTTTTCGATTTCAGACGTTTCAAACTATTGTCGCAGCAGGATATGGCGGTGCTGCAACCTTGTCAGTTGGCGACACAGCGTGGACAGTATTGCCAGATGTTAAACGCAACGAGCGTGCAGGATCTGCGACAGCTTGCGTTGATGGAAAATTCTACATCATGGGTGGACTTGACCCGTATCTCAATGGCTCAGAAACGGAAGTTGATGTAAGTATATAGAAGGCGTAAGCCCATTTGACTGTTTGCAATTGATGCTGATCGTTTGCTCATTAGAAGCAATCGTTAGGTGGTTTTTGTCCCGGAGCGATTCTGCCATTCTATAGCCATGCTGTTATTTGAGGGAAACGAAAATGAAAGAAAATGAGAACTTTTCTTTAAATAAAGAAAGAAAAAGAAAATGTTCCTTAAATTTCAAAATTTGATTAATGACTTCGTGCTGGGCTAAGTCTAAAGTATTGGCAATTACTATTTAACCATTACTGAGTCAGTTAGATGGGCATCAAGCCAAAACACTTGGTAATATAGAAAATTTAGTTAGAATCTAACCTGTTACATTGTCAAACCACACAAACTTGACAATCTAACCGGTTATCTGTTATCTGTTATCTTAGATGTCTATCTAAGAAAATAGTGATTGATTCGCTCCACCGCTTTGATGAGAGTATGTGGCGTTATATAATTTTTTTAAAGAACTTTACTAGACACATACATACAAAATCTAAATTTTTCCTCTTTGGCTCCAAATTCCCTTGGTACAATTTCGCCATAAGATGCCTCAAATCGCCTTCAACTCATCCCATGTCAGTGACAACACTCAAGGTTTTCTCCGTCCGGAATCAGCAGGGCGGGTGAGCGGCAATCGTGGAATCATTGCCGGAGCCAAACACCCGTCACAACGATTATTGGCGTGATAAGCAAACACAACCTACATCTCCAAACTAGTCAGGATAGATGCTCGACATACAAAATTCAGCTGCCAGGATCCGTGCTAAGTTTCATGGTTACTATTTTGTTGAGTTTGTGTAATACTTTCAAGTTTTGGCGCAGGCAGTACATTAAGGAGAAATGAGACCCATTCGTTGATTGTTGTCCATCTAGCCATCTATGTAATCCAGGATTATCTACATTACTGGATACTTGAATCGCAAAGAAGCTGCAATAATGAAGCGCAATGGCACATGAATTTATTCAGTAATTATCTCACACATTAACAACGTTTTGAATTCATCAGAATTACTAAGCATTTTAGGTGTATGATTTCTTAACGAAAAAATGGTCAATGGCAGCTCCGCTACCAGAGCATTCATTGTTCAACGGTGGATCAGTATATAAAGACGGAAAGATTTATTTGTATGGAGACAATAGTGCGCTCGTCTATGACATTGCTACCAATTCCTGGTCAACTGTTGAAGTTGAATTGCAATACGGCAATTATGGCCGTACTGTCGCCTTTACAAATAATACCTTCTATTCATGCGGCAAGAGACATATATTATTGAAATCACCCATTCCGTGATAATGTGTTGTGATTACACAACCTATGCTTTTCGGCGTGAGAACGCGATCGAGAAAGAAATTTCTTTGCATGAGCTGCTATGGGTTAGTCGATAAGATTGAGTTCAGATCCGTGAAAATGGATCCACTTAGCACTATCCATTTTTACATTCAGCATTTTTCTATACCTCCAGAACCTACAGTCCACAGCAAACACTTGAACGCAGCAAGAACTGACTTTTATCTTGACAAGGGTCATTTCTTTTACATCCAGGCCTTTTGATTAGATAAAGCATTACACAAACCTAACAGTAAAATTCTAAATCAACCCATTACAACACCAAATTTTAGCCAACTTTAGATAAACAAATCATAATTCTGTATTGAGGAGTCATCGGGGCCAACTTGTGATGCTAACAAAAACAGATCCTGAGTTATACAAATTTTCAACAACCAAGATGGCATACATAGTACTGTATAAAAAGAAGTTTCGTCCGAAGCCCAAGCATGGCTAGTATCTACTTATAGTCTCAGAAAAACAGTTAGAAACGAACAACAAATTTAAAACAAGAATTCAAGTATTCCATTTATTAAATGTAAAATGTAAACTTTCGCAAAAATTCTGAAACAAACTTTCTGAATTCCGCGAGTTTTGCAAACCCTTAAGGTCAAAAGGATAAACTTCTGTAATACTTCGGTGTATTTTAGCTCAGACTCCAAAATACACTGGGATACAGCTCTATTTCAACAATATAAATTCCGGAGTTTTAAATTTCTTATCCGTATTCAAAACGAGTCAATTTGTTACATCAATACAAGGAGGCGTGTGAGTGTGGAGAGGCGTCTGCCGACCAAACGATAACTATTATCGTCTTACTGATGAAATAATACATCAAATAAACTTTGTAGTTGAGATGTGTGAGCTCGTTGTATAACATATGACCTAAAGAAAAATCCGTCGTCAGATATGGCGTCAATGACCAAGATTTCCAAGTCCCCGAGCATAATTGCCCTGGGGCCTATTTCATAAAACAATTGTAGACTACAATTTCTACAATTGTAGTCAATTGGGTTTCATATAACAATTGCCTGGCCTGTAGTTCTGCAATTGTAAGAATTCTAATTACAATTATAGCCAATGTTCGGTTTCATAAAACAATCACTGCACCTGTAGCTCTACAATTGTAGAAAGTTTTGCGTTTCATAAACCCACAATTGTAGGCCAATTATTTCACAATTGTAGCTATAAAATGCACATAGCAGAATTGTAGTTGTAGAGTTACAATTGCAGTCACTTTATTGAGTTTCATAAAACAATTACAGTTTTACAATTAAAACATTCACCTATAGAATTGTACTACGGATACATCTATTCTATTGGAGGACGGGGATTTGATCATCACCATAGCCGTGTCGCAGACGCCGAAGTTTTCAATCCGTTTACTGGCTCCTGGGGCCAATTTCATAAAACTTTGCAAGTTGCGGATTCCGCAACTCGCAACTGCAAGTTGCGGATTTGCAAGCTGCAAGTGTTGCGTAAAAGGTCAAGTGCGATATCCGCACTTGCACTTGAATTGCGAGTCAAGTATGCTGCAAGTTGCGAGTTCGCTTGAACACAAGCAGCAAGTAAGTGTTTCATAAAACCCGCTGTAACACTCACTTGTAACTTGCAAGTGCGAGTAAAGTCGTCTAGTAGATTTTAACTAGACGATTTTCAAAAAAAATTTAATATCTTCGTTACTCTTTGTCAGTTTTTATTTTATTTTATTTTAGACGCCGAAGTTTTCAATCCGTCTACTGGCTCCTGGTCTTTAATTGAATCCATGGCCGAAGCCAGAAAACAGCCAGCTCTAGCGGTGATGGACGGAAAGAAATATGCTATAGGAGGTGATTTCATGGGAACAACGGTTGAGATCTATGATCCAACAACAAACAGTTGGAAAAGTGGTCCCACGGTTGACAGTGTTTTTGCTTCCGCTGCTGCCAGTTGCTACGTATCAATAGATTGACTATCAATGATAGTAAATGTGATAAATTGAAATCATAGTTTTTTGAATTTACTGCTTGTAACACATATTTAAGGAAAACTCACATTTCCTTAAACAGTTAAAATTTTTATTAATAAGTTGATAAAATAACAAATAATAATGTAAACTTAAAGTTTATAAAACGCTGAAGATTAAAATATTAAACATACTAATTTTCTTTAGAAAGCACATGGATGAGCGCGGTCTGATTTTAAAAATCTTTGCTTGGTTATCTTGAACGGTTGTAAGCAAATGCTTGCTTGAATAATTAAATTAAACCGTGGAGGATAAATCGGAATTGTTAACGTTAACGCTAAATAAATATTGTTTTCTCTGATGGGTAACCGCGCAATCGGGCAGTTTTATTGTCGCATCCGCTGATGGTTTTGTTACTTGTTATGCTGCATTTAGAATGTAGCCTTAGCAAATAATATAAAAAAAAGGTAAAGTGACACCTGGAGAGAACTCCAACCTACAGAAGGTTATAGGGTGCCGGTGCTTATCTCCGGATTCACAGCCCGAAGCCAGGAGTGACAACTCTAATGTTGACTACATCTGTGGAAGGGGGGCCAGCCCTTCATCAGGCATTACGCCAGAACACAGACTCCTGTTACCTTCCCACCGCAGTGGTACCCATTTACCGACCAGTTAAGGATAGACAGCTGGGTTGGCTGGAGCCCACGGCGAACCGATATGTGCTTAGTCCCTTGCTCAAGGGGATTTGTGAAAGCCTTGTGGCAGCAGGGGTTCGAACCTAGGACCGTCAGATCCTCAGTCGAACGTCTTACCACTCGGCCATTACGGCACACAACTAATAATATGAAATACAGAAATTGTCAGGACTGTAGTCACTGTATCTTTTAAGTCCAAGCCAGTATCGATAAACTCGGTGGAGCTAAATACTTCAGTAGTCTTGATCTGATCAGCGGCTACTGGCAAATTGAAATGGATGAAGTAAGCAAACGCAAAATCGCCTTCATCACACTGCAAGGTTTATACCAATTCAACGTGATGCCGTTTGGTCTCACAGGAGCTCCAGCTACGTTTCAAAGAACGATGCAGAGAATATTTGGTGGTCTCGACTGCGAGGATTGCATAGTCTATCTGGATGATATCCTCGTTTCCGGCACCACGTACGAAGAACATAGACAAAAGTTGGCACGCGTTTTGGAAAGATGGCATGGGATGAAGATCAAGCCTCAGAAAGGTGAACTTCTGAAGACCGAAATAAAGTACCTTGGTCATATTCTCTCGTCAGCTGGAATTCGCGTTGGTCCACGTGCCTCAACAAAGGTTAGTCACTGGAAACAGCCAACAGAAGTAAGTGAACTACTTCCATTCCTGGGATTTGCATCATATGACCGGCAGTAAATCAAGAATTTTGCTGCCCTTGTTCAGCACTAACCAGATTGACGCAAAGGCATACAACTTTTCAGTGGTCTACGGATTGTCAGATCGCCTTTGAAAAACTGAAGAAAGCACCAACGACGGCACCGGTACTGGCTCATCCAAAATTTGACATCAAATCTACATTCATTTTGGATACTGATGCATCCGGATGGGCAATAGGCGGCGAACTGTCTCAGATCCAAGAAGGCAAAGAGCATACCATTGAATATGCCAGGAAGACCTTGTCAAAACCAGAAAGAAAGTATTGTGTCACTCGAAGAGAACTACTTGCCATTGTTGAGTTTGTGGCCTCATCTTCTTGGGAAGAAATTTGTGGTCCGCACGGTATCATTCAGGGTTCAGTGGATCCATAAACTGAAAGACGCGGAAGGACAACTTGGCAGATGGTTCGAAACTTTGGCTGAGTACGACTACGAGATTCAGCTGCGGCCGGGTAAGATGCATTCAAATGCAGACGCATTATCAAGACTGACTGACTATTCATGCTCTTGGTACAGAAACGTTCAAACCCTCCTGCCTCCGGAATACAAAGGGTACAGAGAAGAAGTGCCAGCGACTACCAGTCGAGAAGAAGGCACCAAGGATCTACCAATTCGACAGCTACAGAGGAAATATGAAGGCATAAAGTTTCTGTATCAGCCGATAGTGAAGCGATGATAACCTTCAGAAGATGACAAGAATAGGTCCAGTCATTTTCGACGAGGTCTAATCGATCAATATGCAGCATTGCGCATACAGAATGGAATTCTGTATCGTAAGTACGAAGCAACCAACTCAGAGACTTGTATGCAAGCTGTGATGCCTAAACACTCGGTGACCAATCTTCTGAAGATGTCTCATGACATTCCAATGGCCGGTCATTGGGGTGCACCTAAAGTCAGGGAAAGGATTCGTCAAACGTTTTTCTGGCCAGGTTGAAGAAAAGGCGTGGAAGAATACTGTGCTTCGTGTCCAATCTGCCAGAAGGTAAAACCTGACGTCCACAGTCGGAAGGCACCTTTACAAAACATTGCTGTAGGAAGACCATTTCAATGTGTTGTGATAGATATGATGGGGCCGTTTCCTCGTACTACCCTGGTGAACAGCACATCTTGGCCGTAGTTGACAGTTTTACCAAGTTTCCAGAAGCCTATGCGATGCCCTCGATATGAACAAGATCCGTTACTAATACAATGGCTACTCAGTTCATTTCTCGATGTGGAATTCCTGAAACAATCCATTCAGGTCAAGGAAGAAATTTTTATAATAAAGTTATGAAAGCTATGTGTGATCTGCTGTGTGTACAGAAAGCTAGATCTTCGCCTTATCATCCAGAAGGTGCTGGAATGGTTGAAAGAGTGAACAGAACGATCAAATCCATGCTGCAAGCCTACGTCAGTGAAAACGAGAGATTGGTACGTTTGGCTACATTTTCTTATGAGTGCTTACAGATCCAGTGTTCATGCTATATATACACTGGGTACACTCCTAATCGTTTGGTGTTTGGCCAAGAGATTAGATCACCTGCAGAGGATTTCTTCAATCCTTCACACAGTGAAACTAATATCAATCAATATGAAAAAGTAATTATTAATTGCTAGTATAATTAATATAATATAATAACTAATATAATTAATTATAATTAATAGTAAAAAGTATTAATTTCAAAACCTGGCTGGATTTATACTGAAAAGTAACTTTGTCTGAGTATTCATCTATACTGTTTCAAAATGTCGATATCATTTTATGGTGTGGGGATTACTTCAACTTAGCTGCGTTTAAAACCTTAGTTTAAAATACCAAACTATATGTATCATGTCATGAATGTTGTTAATTTAATTTATCTAATTCAAACAATTTATCCAAGTTATTCTTGAACAGAAGGAAGTCGCTACGTTTGTAGGTAGTCTTTATTTTCACCTTCAGGATTTCGCTTCTTCAGTAAGCCATGCCATGTCCAAAAGAAACAAAGCTGAAGGAAAGAAACTACAGAAGCCCCTGTAAATAAGGATAAAGTCCCTCCAACGTTGCTCACCAGGCGAGGGATTGTATAAACAAAAAATTGTGAGTTAACATTCACCGTACTTCTATCCATTTGCACGTGCAGCTTACCTACCTTAGCCGGTGTTACAAAAAGTTGCAGCCTGTAATGCCAGCTATTACAGGGCTCCCGCACCTTAACAATGCATTCGATAAATTTTTGTCCAGTTAAATTTGAAAACGGTGACGATTGATTTCCAATGGCAGACATCGCTTGTCGTTGGTGCAGATTTCTCCATACCAATAGATCGCAGACCTGATCATGCTTTAGATCGGTTGATCCATTGAAAAGGACGCACTTAAGTGGTGACTCCCAGAATACCTCATTCAAGCAGGTGAGTATGGCTAGCAACGGATCCTGATTGCCTGGAGAGCAAGGCTTGGACGGGAGGTTGAGTAGTTTGGTATTCTCGGCACTGATGACTACGTAGGATGTTTGCTGCAGGTTGATGGCAACGGGAACAGCCCGTTCCGAGATCCTTCCAACGGAAACCAGAGCCATCATTGGGTCCCAGGTTTGGTTCCACCGGTTCCAACGGTTCACATTCTCCAGGACTGGTTTCAGGTCGGCTGATAGTAGCTGTTTATCAGTATGAACAGTGCTGAATTCTGTGGCATTTTTGGTTCTTCCTGGCAGCCAGAAGCAGGCTCCATTGATGTCAACTGTCGCTAGAAGTCTATCTGCCAGCGGACTGTTCATAATTTCTGGGGTGGGACTATCGGTCATCATTAACTCTTTCAGGATGGAACCCAATGTGCTCAAGTTTAAGCTTTTCATCTGTCGTTTAAACACCTGTCGACCTTCTGCATATTCTTCCCATGAGTCCGGTTCAAAGTCCATAAATCCATTATTTAGCAGAGATTTCAGATAGTGATATGCGCTTTGAGTTAGACCCAAGTCTGCTGCTTTCGTCTCATTACCCCAGCTGTTTGGACAGAAATAGACGTCAGGTACGTAGCCTATACGAACTCGTTGAAGTTCAAAGGCTGTGGGTTGGCTCACGTAGTCATGAATACTCAAAACTAGCTGAACGATTAAGGCTACACATGTTAAAAGCATTAAACTAGCCCATGCCAGTTTTGCAGTTCCAGACGGACCAAAGGCCAAATCACTGACGCCATGAAATGTGGTACACTGTGCAAACTTTTTCAACATAACCATTTTGTTGTCACGCCGTCTGATAAAACAATGTCTTTGGATGAATAAAAGAGCAATTACTCTAATGGAGAATAAATACCTTCGTCAATCTTTAAAACTGCTCACTGAAACAGCTACTTTAGACCAATTGGGAATGGCTGGAACAGCTGGAGTATCAAGCGAAATATGAATTTTCGCCTACAAAATTGCTGGGCAAGTAATTGGGTCCGTAGTGTTAAACTCACCTGGAGGAGTAGGCTGTCATGACTAACAAAAAATTAGTCCGGAGCTTTATGTGACCAAAGAATTTAGTCCCAAATTGTTTTGGTTTCTGTGCCTAATTGGTTCAGTCGCAAACTTTCTGGGCTATGCATTTTGCTGTATGCTATTTATATACTACTTAAACCAAAGGCATTTCGCAACAAATTCTTGGATTACCACAAAATGTCCACACTAGGAACTCTATCCGGATTGCTTGTGGCTAAAAATGTCCAAATAAAATATTTTGTCCAGAAGTTTTGAGATTGAAACCCTTAGCCACGACTATGCCTACCCTACAAGAACATTAACGTGGTGGGCCCTTGAATCAAAATTAGATAGTAAATGTGGTTTTCCTTGGTCAATATGACTCTGTCCAGGAAACTTAGATTAGTCTCTGTTTTCCTGACTTATTAGGAAACTACGGCTACCACCCGTGACTACATCGAACAACGAATGCAATAAAAAGGGAGAGACTGAAATTTCTGCAAACAGTATGTGCAAATGAGTCTGTAGACGGAACAAAATTTGTAAACATACAGATGCATATCCACCAGAGAACCTTTGCACTTCTGCGATAGAGTCAGACATACCCACTACAATGCAAGACCATCAGAGCTGAACTCCAATACTAGACTTATCAATTTTCCTCTGCCTGCTTACAAATCCTGCACAAACCTATTAAAACGTTTGACAGAATTCCTGATCGGAAGTGGAGCGCGCCTGACAAACTGCTGAAGTTAGGAGTACATGCTTTTGCATGTTTGACTGGGTCTAAGACGCAAAACATCAGCAACAAAACAGAAAATCCAAAACGATTAGAGTATGAGTGGTCTAGTGGACTGTGCAAGTAAAGTAGGAAGGTTAATAGGTTATATGAGATTGCTAAATGCTAAAGTCATATCTTGTTGTGCCAAAGGGTTGATATTTTAATTGAACACAGCAGCTATGAGAAATTTTTAACATTTATGGTGGGTGTCGCCAAAATTGGGGGTAGGGCACGTTCCTCGCAGCAAAGACGGTCACAGAAAAGCAACCAAGAACCAACGGGCAACGAGTGGATACTTTTTTGCACACGCACATGCTTTTTATACATGCAAAAAATGAATCAAATCGAGCCAGGCCAAAATTATATAAAACCCGGCCGGACCGGAAACTATATAAAAACCGGCCCACTATAAAATGCGGTATACTTTGGGCCGGAAATGGTAAAAATCCCGGCCCGAATTTCGATTTTAATATTTTGGGACGGAAATAGTATAAAGCCCGGCCCGAATTTCAATTTTAATGTTTCGGGGTAGGAAATAGTAGGTATAAAATCCTGCCCGAATTTCAATTTTAATATTTTGGGCCGAAAACAGTATAAAACCCCGCTCGAATTTTAGTTTTAATATTTTGTCCCGGAAGATTCACACCTGTGTAATTTTTCCTGAAGGAAATGCACAACGGTGGGAAAACCGCCCGTGACTGCGCTGCCTAAGCACCAATTTATTAGCCTTGGAACGATATTCTGCAGAAAGTTTGCTAATTCATTCGATTTCATGATACACTCATCAAAAATAATCCACACATTGATTTTATTGCTGGAAAATTCAAAAATGAAAAGGGAAAATTAAACTAAATTATGCTCAAATTCCAAAAGGCTTGTGCTGGCCAGTCTGCGAGCCGTCCGCTCACCAATAATTAGCAGATTCTAGTAAAAGTGATGAAGATTATGCTAGGATCAACCACACTATAATTTATGCAGAACTGCCGAAAATGAGGCGTTTTAGCATTTTCCTGCAATAAAATCATCAGAAATTTAACTTAAGTTTTTGATTTTTACACATACTAATTTCTACGTACACTGGTTCCCGTCCGCTCACCCAGAATGGGCCGATGTTAGCGTAAAAAACTAAAACAAATTGTTTACAATTTGCAATTTAAATTTGCAATTTTGTATTTTATATAATGCTATTGTTATTCCCACACCAAATAATGGCATTCCACAATAGTTTTTATGATATTGTTCTTTTTACACTAACACCGGACCATTCTGGGTGAACGGGTTGGAGGGAAGCAGTGAAATAATACAAGATTATAAACGAAAGATAGAAAGATGTCACTACAGCACCTCCGACCCGAAACATTCGGGCCTGACGTGGGGATCCAACCCACAACCTGTGGCTGTCTAGGCCAACGCTCTACCGATTGAGCCACCCAGGCACAATCCAACCAAGCTTAAGTTTGAATTCGTTCCCAAACTGTAGTGAACGTTTTTGAATAGGCATATCGCATATATATTTTATGCTATTTCCGTCCCAAAGCACTAAAATTGAAATTCGGGCTGGGTTTTATACTATTTCCGTACCAGAATATTAAAATCGAAATTCGGGCTGGGTTTTACTATTTCCGGCCCAAAAAATTAAAACTCGGGCCGGATTTTCTACTATTTCCGGCCCAAAGCAATAAAATTGAAATTCGGGCCGGGTTTCATACTATTTCCGTCCCAGAATATTAAAATTGAAATTCGCTGGTCGTTGGTTCTTAGCTGCCTTCCTGCCACGTGCAGCCGTCGCGTTTACGTGCCCGATCCCCACCTTTTTCACAACTACCAACATAATTAATTAAAAATCTCTGCTGGATGCAAGACCCTAGCTTCAAGCTTGTCATTGGCCAATATGATTTGGCACATGTGCCCCTATCTGCGGAAAAATGCTAGACGTCTGTATCTTATCTGCATCTAAGTGAATTACTGTTCAAAGTTGAAGTTTCGGCAAAATTTTGAAAATTTTTTGCTAACGAAAGGAATATTTCATTACTGGTGCAAGCTATAAGGCTGTAATTTGGCAAATGCAGAGGCCCTATATTAGTACTCATTTGTGACAAATGGCAAGAAATTCTGCCGCGTGAAAAAGTTCTTATGTCAACTTTAATATTCAAAAATTGCCAAAATCGCCATTTTCGGTCTCTCGGATCCTGTGCAAAGGCTTTCTGCAGCCATACAAGTCGCAATCCCTCACTGATCGAGCTGAAATTGTTTGTGCGTTTGTTTTTAACCACGCTGAGTTCAAATAACTAAAAAAAAATTTAATTTCAAAAAATTTGATTTTTTCGATTTCTGGGGTATTATAGCCCAAAAGAAGCGTTTTTGTCAATTTTTAAAGATTAAACTTGACATAAAAATTTTTTCAGGCGGCAGAATTTCCTGCCATTTGGCACAAATGAGTACTCCTATAGGGCCTCTGCATTTGCCAAATTACAGCCTTATAGCTCGCACCAGTAATGAAATATTCCTTTCGTTAGCCAAAAATTTTCAAAATTTTGCCGAAACTTCAACTTTGAAGAGTAATTCCCTTAGAAGCAGATAAGATACGGACGTCTAGTATTTTTCCGCTGATAGGGGCACATGTGCCAAATCATATTGGCCAATGACAAGCTTGAAGCTAGGGTCTTGCATCCAGCAGATATTTTTAATTAATTATGTTGGTAGTTGTGAAAAAGGGGGGGGGTCGGGCACATAAACGCGACGGCTGAACATGGCTGGAGGGCAGCTAAGAACCAACGACCAAGTATTTTTTGACCACACCCATGCTCTTTAACTTCGAAAAAAAGTAGGCCAATCGGACAAAGTCGGGGCAAAAGTTTAGTCACCCCCC
>JASAND010007629.1:0-14424 GCA_030248195.1 Trissonchulus latispiculum | reverse complement strand
TTTATGTTTAGCTTAGTATTGAGTGAGATGTTTGTGATGTGTTAAAAAATTATGGTAGATTTTTCTTGATTTTAAGTGGTGGGAGCGTCGGTACCGAATCTAGGAATATAACCCCGTCAAACTGTTGGGAAGAAGTGTCCAAATAAAAGGATTGTCATTTCTACTTGCAGTTTTTTCCTTAGAAATTTGGAAACAGGGATTGTTGTTCAATTGATTGGAGGTGTATAATTTGATCCTGATTTCTTGACAAAGACATTGGGTGGAGTCGTTTAGGGTTTAAAAGTCGTTTTATAAGTTTTAAAAATCTCCGCTCCAATGACATCAAAATACGTCATTGCTTGATCCGAAATCTTGTGATGGCAGTGATTTCCTATGGGTGATTGGAATTTTCTTCTGGTTATTTACGTTGTATTGCAATGGTGAAGACTAAAAACTAACGCTCAATATTGCATATCATACTAGTGATGGGCATTGGGCACCGGATATTTTTTATAACCATACGGATATCCGCCTATTTTGCGTTAACGGATATCCGGTTACCCGCCTATTCCAAACTCACGTTCAAGAAAATTTTTCGATTTTGCAGTTGAGCTTTTATTTTTTCTGTCAATGTTTCGGTAGGCTGTGAATTTCTATCATACAACCAGGCCACAACCTTGGTTTCAAAAATATTTTCAGAGAAATTTTTGAAAATATTTTTAAATTTTTGACATTTTTGTCAAAAATTTGCTAATTTTTCATCACTTTGTCTAAAATGTACACGGATACCCGGATATATAGTGTTTTCTCAGATTGAATATTATCCGAATATAAAAATTTTCCGGATGTTCTGTGCCCATCACTACGGTACATTTCACCGAAAGAATGACCGTTGGCGAAATTGGCAAATTGGCGAAATTTCAAGAAAAAATGGCAATTTTAGCAAATTTAGCTACATTTGTGGACCTTACGCTTAAGCATATTTTGCAACTAAGCTCATGAACCAACTCGTTCGCGAAATAAACTCTAGCATAATTTTTCGCCAACGTTTTTGAACTTTTCTGCAATTTTGGAATTTTTTCAATTTTCAAAGCCAATTTTCGCGAACGAGTTGGTTTATGAGCTTGCTTAAATTTAGTTGCAACATATGCTCAAGCTTAAGGTCCACAAATGTAGCTAAATTTGCTAAAATCGCCATTTTTTCTTTAAATTTCGCCAATTTGCCAATTTCGCCAACGGTCATTCTTTCGGTGAAATGTACCGTACTTGGTGCAAAATGTGATTTGATGTGGTGTTCACCTCAAAAGCACATACGTATAGCTGTAGCAAGAGTACATAATAATACTAGTATGCCAATAGGCATGCTCTCGGTTATCAGAGCAAAAACTAAGATTTGTTCGCTAACGGCTGACCCCCAGGCCCGGCCCGGTCCGTAAAAATTTCACCTCGGCCCGGCCCGGCTCGTTTGAAAAATTTTCGACCTCGGCCCGGCCCGGCCCGTTTGAAAAATTTTCGACCTCGGCCCGGCCCGGCCCGCTCCAACTTAGGCCCGGCCCGTAAGCTCAAACGTTAGGCCCGGCCCGGGCCTGTTTTTGCTATTTTTTTGCCGTTTGCTAAAATAACAATAACGGTTTAAAATGCACAGAATTTTATCCTCACCTTTGATACCATTTTTAAACGATTTCTCGTAGCTCATGTTTATTTTGAGCGATTAAGAACAGTCAGCGGTTCAGCTTAGGAAACAATTCACTGACTGACCAGTTTCGTTGATTCAAATTAGGGTTGGTTTTTTTCCGGAAAAAAAAGATTGCCGGAAAAAAACATTTTTTTTCCGGTTTTTTTCCATTTTTTTCCATTTTTTTCCTTTTTTTTCCGGTCACTCTAAAATTACACAATGTGCTAAAAGTTGCGTTATTTCATGTTTTTGAATGTACAGAAGCAGTTTTCATGATATTTGTAGCCCCACAGGGGTAATGCAATTACACAAGCGCTTAGAAAGTTTCCAGTAGTGGTTACAGGAATCAAATATTTTCAGCGGGTGACGCTGTTAAAGCAAAAGACAGGTCACTTCTGTATACTTTGGCGGTTCTACTAGACGTAGTCTGTGGTTTTCATAGGTAATACGCTCCGTAAAGTAAACAATTCCAGATATTTTAACAGTTTTGGTTGAACACTCCACTGTTAGGTATTGAATTACCTGAGTGACTCTACTTGAGTTACGCAATCATTTTCACATTCCAAGGGAAAACGCTAAATCCCAAAGTTAGCTCAAATGCATGAATATCGTATTCTTACCTCATTAAACACTGTTTTTGACGGTTTCTTAATGTTCCGATGTTAGAAATTAACTTTCAGAACATGTCCCGAATATTTTTCCATTTTTTTCCGATGCATCGAAAAAACCCAAATAGAATTTCGTTAGATTTAGCATACCCCCAACTACTATGACCCACGGAAAAGGTTGTAAATAGTGTGAAATTGCTGGAAAAGCTCAGAAAACATGATATTTTATTGTAAAAATCGTCAAAATAACGTTAGGAATATTTTTCCATTTTTTTCCACCCCATCGGAAAAAAATGGAAAAAAACGGAAAAAAACCTTTTTTTTCCAGTCCTTTTTTTTCCGCGCCCATCCCTAATTCAAATATATATACCTTGCAATTAATTAGGAAGAAGGTATACTCTCCAAATATTACAAATAAATTATATAAAATTACTAAATTTCAGATGCTCATGTACAAATTCTAGCTAAACGCAAATGAGATAAGTGCATACGCCAGTAACTCTGAAAGAGAAAGGAAATCAAGTAAGATCGAAATACAAAAGCAATGATTATTCAAAATTATATTTGAAAATGAATAAAATTTCCAATACGTATAACCTGCGGAAACTAGAAACAAGACAAAACCTTCTAATGAAAATACCAGGCCCGGCCCGAAGCCCGGCCCGTTCCAGTACTCGGCCCGGCCCGGCCCGCACCCAAATTTTTCCTAACTCGGCCCGTCTCGGCCCGTTTCACCTTTGGCCCGGCCCAGCCCAGCCCGCGGGCCGGGCCGGGCCGGGCTTACGGGCCTGAGTGAAGGTCTGTAACGCTCACACACTCTCTCTCTCTCTATGCTTGGGTGTTAAAGCTCGAAACACAATCTGTGCGTTCACGTATTTCGTATCTGCTTCGAGCTTTAGAACACAAGCATAGCTTGCGAATTTCCTGAAGTCATGGGCCTAACTTGCCGGGGGGGTAGAGACTTTCACTCAGGCCCGTAAGCCCGGCCGGGCCTAAGGTGAAACGGGCCGGGCCGGGCCGAGGTAGGAAAAATTTGGGTGCTTGCCGGGCCGGTCTTCGGGCCGGGCCTGGTATTTTCATTAGAAGGTTTTGTCTTGTTTCTAGTTTCGGCAGGTATGTTGGAAATTTTATTGTTTTCCAAATATAATTTTGAATAATCATTGCTTTTTATTTCGATCTTACTTGAGTTCCTTTCTCTTTCAGAGTTACTGGCGTATGCACTTATCTCATTTGTACATTAGCATCTGAAATTTAGTTAATTATATAATTTATTTGTAAAATTAGGAGAGTATACCTTCTTCCTACTTAATTGCAAGGTATATTTGAATCAACGAAACTGGTCAGTCAGTGAATTCTGTCCTATGCTGAACCGCTGACTGTTCTTAATCGCTCAAAATAAACATGAGCTACGAGATACATATCGTTTAAAAATGGTATCTGCGATGAGGAATAAAATTCTGTGCATTTTAAACCCTTATTTTTATTTTGGCTAACGGCAAAAAAATTGCAAAAACGGGCCCGGGCCTTACGGGCCGGGCTCAAGTTGGGGCGGGACGGGCCTTCGTCGAAAATTTTTCAAACGAGTCGGGCCGGGCCGGGCCGAGGTGAATTTTTTACGGGCCGGGCCGGGCCGGGCCGGCCTGAAAATTCAGGCCCGTGAAGGTCTCTACCGGGAGGTCAGCCGTTAGCGAGCAGAACCTAGTTTTTGCTCTACCAACTAAGAGCATGCCTAGCTACATACGCTTATCATTACGTACGTACTCTGTGTTGTACAAATACGTCGTGAATTGAGACGTTTGGTTTTGAAGTATGAACATGTGATTAAATAGATCACTTCACATATTTTGAACGGTCGTCAATTCTTGCGCTTTGGCGTAACGCAATATCGGATAGGCCTTGACCAGGGCTTCTCTCAGCACCGAATTCTTGTAGAAAAATATGATCGGATTCATGAGAGCGTTCAGATTGATCAAATTCGCCATAATCGATACCAACAAATAAGTGACGCTTGAAGACAGTTGCAGCCAAGCGATCACTGCATAGACCGTGTTCGGAATAAATACCATGAAAAATTCCGTTACCATTATCAGTGATAGGGTGTTGGTCACTTTGCGTTGGCGATTTCGATTAGCCTCAAGGAGACTTGACCCTTCCACCTTCGATTGGGGACCGTAGTGAAGGGCGCAGAGCGCCCCCACGTAGATCAGAAAGCTGACTACAGACATTATGGTCTGAGATGTATTGTAGGTACTGGTTAGCCAGGTGGGCAACGCATCGAATAAAATACAGTAAGCCGGGATTACACCGTCCAAAAACCAAGATGATGCGGTCATAAGTGATGTAAGAAGTAGCGATAACCCGATTGCAGTCAGGGTTAAGCCTAGGGTATGCGCTGTGGTTAGCTTCATGTAAAGCTGGACACTGTAGCAAGCCACGAGTCGGTCACAAGATATAAAGATGGGCACAAGTCCCTGCATCAGCAGCCCCATAATGAGAATTGAGAGGAACGGGGGTCCGTAGTAGCATCTCTCCGGTGTAACTCTTAAACCCATATTCCCGGTCAGTTCAAGCAGGTTTCGATAAGTTGATAGGATTATCAGGGAAACTCCGCTAAAAACGTCGCCAATTGCCATCCCCAACGGCAGCATGAATTCCTTGGCGTGGAGAGTCTTAACTCGACAAATGGCGTAGGCTAAAGTCCAGTTGAGAACCAGCATGACAACTCCTTCGACGGTTACGCAGAGGCGAAGCAGCAGAGTTGGTAGGCGGTTGTAGCTTTCAGAGTCGACCTCTGAGACGTTTGTGATGTTGCTTGACATGTTGGATGAATGGAAATTTAGTGTAAGATTAAAGAACTGCAATAGTATTAGTGGTTAGCTAAGTGTTTGTATTTGTGGTAGATAAGAGTTAAAGTTAAGCTGGAATAGAAAGTGTCCCCACTGTCGGTGTATCGAACAGGTTGAACCATACAGTATGGTCGTAAACCGTTATGGATATAATTTAAAAATTGGAAATTTTGTTGGAGAGGAAGAAGCTGCACATAGTTTCACAATTTTGGCTTCAGGTGGAGATCGAACCCACAGTCTTTGGCTTGTTACGCCAACGCTCTACTGATTGAACCACTGAGACAGGTTCAGTTTAACTTCGGAGAGAGTTTGAGATTCGAAGCGAATGGTGATCTCTACAGCATACTTTTATCAAGTCAGCTGATTTTGTTGTGTCTGAGGAGCAGACATTGTCATCAAAACTAGCTGATTAACTAAATCCTGAAGCAGGTGGTCTTCTCTTCGAAGATTCCAAAAAAAGCCAAATTTCCTGGAGTCTGCGTCAAAGCTAGCAAATTATTTCCAAAAGTGACTTTCCCAAAAAATAAATTGAGACGCTTATAATTTTGTCTTCGTCTGCTGAAGTTTATAAGTCAAAACAAGAGTGACTAAGCCTATTTCGTTTTATGAGACGCAATTAAGGTTTGCAGAGTTGGCAATGGACACAGTTTTCAATGACCGCGACCGCCCCGCGCCCGCACCCTTGATGACCGCGACCGCCCGCGACCACGCCCGCAGACCGCACGAAATTTGACCGCAATGACCACCGTGTTAAAAGTCCACTTTGAATAAATTTTGTCACTGAAATAGCCACAGTCTAATTCTGACACACGCTCAATAGATAAAGACCAATCTGAATTAAATTAATCTATTTTTAGTTAAGCTACAGGTTGACTATAAAAGGGTAAAAGAGAACTGAAAATTTTTGAAAAATCAAATATCGCCAAATTTGTACAACTCAAATAAGCGCAAGGGCTGTTAAGTGTGCGAATTATCTAGTATTGAACTAAAAAAGGCCAGATTTTGTAAATGGCTAAACGGCTAGATTACTTATCGCAGATTTTAGGGATTATTGGAAAGCGGTTATAAAATTAGCGCTATCCGGCATTTGCCGAGGGCTACTTTTTAAGATCTTGCAATTTTGGCGTTTCATATCTGGGCTTATTCTAGGGTATTTTTCTTGGGGGGGGGCTTTTGGGGGGGCCCTCGGCGGGGCGAGTCATTCTTTGGGGGGGCGTAAATTTTTCAAAATTTTTCTAAAAACATGCTGAAAATAGCGAAATTTTTATAGTAATCGCCAAAAAGTTCACTTTTAGTGCAAAAATAGCGCTTAAATAGGCAGAAATCGACTAAAAATCTCCGGCGAAGCCGGAAAATATTTGAAAATTGGGGCTTCTGAGCGATTTTTTCCGGGCAAAAGTTGGTACCAAAAGGGGCACCCACTTTTTTGGGGGAGGGGCGATTTTTTGGGGGGGAACGATTTTTGGGGTGGAAATGTGTTTATGGGGGGCCCCCCGCCCCCCCCCACTAGAATAAGCCCAGCATATGTCTTCGTTTTATTTCGTTTATTTCGCTTCATTTATTTATGCCGAATGCCGGTAAATTAAATTAAAATAGAAGTTAGTAATATTTTTTCGTAGCAAGGATGCTTTATTGCCGGTTTTGTAATAGATTACCTAAACCGAACTATATAATTTTTATATCGTTAAAAAGGTCTCGTTCTACGCAATATAATGATATAAAAATTATTGCTGTGCGATTTTCCTAGCTCAAGTTATAGTATTAAATTTTTCGAAAACGCTCGTTTTTTAAAAAATGTCAGCGCTGAATGTTTACACGCTGAGACAGAGCTGGAAGTGGGTCACGGATACCCGCGGGTCGGGTCGGGTGTGGGTCAACACGTGTGACCCGCGGGTCAGTGGTGGGTCAAAAGTGGGTCAGTCGAGGCTCAAAAAATTTGATTTTAGCATTAAAATCTCAAAACATTTTCGGCTTCGCCGAATTCTAACATTGACTATTTTTGTATTTTATATAAAATCTGGCCACAATTATCCCAGCATCCACAAAGGGGTGTCAATATTTTGAGAAACGACAGTATTTGCCATCTAGCACTGGTGTGATTTCTCGATTTCTCTAGCACTGGTGTGATTTCTCGATTTCTGTAAGCATATGGCACATGCAAAAACATATGCAAGTTAGAATAGTATGTATACAATGTTAAAACAGATTGCAAGATTTCCCGTAACATGCTCTGACGTTTTATTTGTAACAAACAATTACCACCGTCGACTCCTTAAGGATTTTCCTACTTGATCAAATTTTGTATTTGCTAATTTTCTATTTTTCTACCTTTGATTTTAATTACCTAAATTATAAAAGATTCTATATATTCAATTCAGTTGCTTTTTATCAAGCTGCAGTCACGCTCAACTGTTTTCAACGCCTAAAAATCACCATCACTTTATTATTGACAAAGATTTAGCCTTAGAGCATCTTCAATCAAAAGTGGGTCATGTGGGTCAAATAATTGGCCGCGGGTCACGGGTGTGGGTCAAGTGGGTAGGGTCAAGGGTCTGTGGGTCACGGGTCGGGTGCGGGTCAAAAATTTTGACCCACTTCTCTGCGCTGAGAAGCCCCCCCCCGAGATTTTGGCCTTAATGTGTCGAGCATCTTGCAAGCTTATTCTATTAGGAAGAGCTGAGTGTCTTACTCTTGGTATTATAAACTCTTGGTAGAAGCTATAGTACGCAATTAGCTGGTTTGAAACGTATATATCCCTCAAGACTGCTTAGAGTGTGACAGCTAGAGTTGTGCCCGCGCCTTCAATCGCCCCCCTTCCTGCACCGTGACGGCCCAGGCCCGGTTGTTGGAGTAGCAGGCTACGTTTTTGTTGTGCTTATTTCAAAATTTTTCCAAACTGTCTTCACTAGAAGATCGAATTTAAGCGTCCAGGAGTTGTCTACATACACTCTTGGGGCCTTTTCAAGAAAGGGTAGAGTAGAGTTAAAATTAACTCGATCCTTTCCAAGAAAGAGTTAAATGAGTTAATTTTAACCCTGCTAGTTAGAGAGTTAAAATGTTTAACTCCGCGTGGATTCATGAAAAGAGTTAAAATTAACTCGCTTTAACTCTACCTTTTTCAAGAATCGCGTGCAGAGTTAAAAACCTGTGGAGTTAAATTTTACTCTATCCTTTTCATGAAAGGGTTAAATTTACTCTGCTTAACTCTTTCTGAGCATTTTCTATTGAAATTTAACCTCAGATAAAGCACGCAGGTTAAGCAGAGTTAAAATTAACTCTATTCATGAAACTATGGGGTTAATTTTAACTCTGTCATTTTTAACTCCTTTTAACGCTACAGCTTTTAACCCTGCAGGGTTAAAGAGAGTTAAAACACGCAGAGTTAAAATTAACTCTGTGCTTTCATGAAAAGAGTTAATTTTAACTCTACTCTACTCCACTCTACTCTACCCTACCCTTTCGTGAAAAGGCCCTTGGTTGTAGTAAATAGCACTAACTATTGCTTGACGCTGTTTTTTGCATGTCGGGCTTTACCGAGTCGTCGAACCTTCAGTTCAGCAGGCCCGGGCCCGGTGTCGCATGCCAAAATTTCCCCCATGCTAAGTTTTCCCCAGGAGGAATTTCTAGCATGCCAAAATTTCCCCCTCTAATGTTAGCCTAAAAGGGGAAATTCTAGCATGCCAAATTTTCCCCTCTAATATTTAGCCTAAAATTGGAGGTTTTGGTATGCTGAAATTTTCACTTTCTTATTTTAATGATATACCTGTAATTTAGAATTTATGAAGATCCTAACCTCCTTTTTCAAAAATCTTCATTCAACCAGATTTTTCATAGTGCTGATATTTGGAAGTATAGGTATGTACATAATAGCAAGATGTTATTTAACGTGTTAAATTTCCCACTTTAGTTAAGCCATTTTTATTAAATATAAACCAAAAACGAGCAAGTGTTAGGTTTAGTGGACTTTCTTAATCGTATCATTACATAATCGTATCGTACATATTAATAAAACGACGGAATTCGGACTCTATGTACTGCCAGTTTTTAAAAATGGACAAAACCATTGGGTCTACTTTTATTTCCCCTTACAATATAAAAGATTTAAATTTCTGCGAATCCACCTTTAACTTGAATTTATGGGTGGGCGATTAATGTGATATAAACAATATTATGAGGACAACTGTGTCTTGAACAGAAATAAATTACCAATCTTGACACGTAAAAGCCAATAAGTTGTCAAAAAAGCCAATTGTATTACCAATCTTGACACGTAAAAGCCAATAAATTGTCAGGTCAAAAGTTGAAGAACTTATCCCCAGAATGTGGCCTTAAACCACATTTTTCGAAGAATAGGGATAAGACTAAAATAATAATAACAAATTTAGGGTTCTATAGAAGGGAAAATTACATCAATCGTTAGGTGCAACGAACGTATTTTGGTCTTATGTTCTATTGTAATTTTCATTGTACTCCAACTAGTACAACGCAACCCAAAATGCTGAATAAAATCAAAATAAGCAATAAGTTAAGTTAATAATTAAGTTAATTCTTGGTACATTATGTTAATTTTATAAACGCATGGTTTCAAATTATTTTCACAAAATATATGTTTTGTATTCAAGTTAACAGTTCAGTTTGATTGAGTTTAAATTATACAATCGATTAAAACTGATTTTATCCCTTAATTTGTAGGCTATAGAAAAATAAAAAACAAATTACAAGTTATTCAACCAAGAGACCTGAATATTTTATTAAAGCTAAAGAATTTTTAAACCTATCTAAAATTCGCCTACAAATTTCTTATACCTGTGTAAAATTCACCTACAAGATCTAAGTCCTTATTTCTCATCAAGAAAATTGTGCTTTGTATATGTCCACATTAGTGTTTGAGGCCGGCCGGGGTTTCACCGGCCAGCTGCCGGCCGGCCGCCGGCCGGACGATCGCCGGCCGGCCCGGCCGAACCCATCGGCCGGCCGGCCGGCGGCCGGTAAGCCCGTAGGCCGGCCGGTGGCTGGCCGGCCGGACAGCTACCGGCCTAGAGCAGTTTGCACTACAGTTATTATAACTGCTAAGATATTTATTTTCGGATGTTATCTTAGAAAAATAGTACAGCATAGCATAAAAAATTAGTAAAACTAGATTTGGAGTCAACTTTAAGCTTAGTTGCTCTATTTTGTAAATTTCTGGTTGGTGATTTGTATCCCAGCCGGCGGCCGGCTTAGGCCGGCCGGCCTCAAACACTAGTCCACATCCTTTTCGAAATTTTTAAAAGCGCAGAAGAAAATTGTAAAACTATATTGAAATATATAATCCACTCAAAATTGTTATAAACAGTGTGTGAAGGTTAAATGCCTAAGGGGGAAAGGATTACATGCTGACGTCATCATGCTAAAGTTTCCCCCTTACACGTAGTAAATTTAAATACATATGCGTATTTATATGCATTATTAGCTAGGGGGGAAATCTAGCATAGGGGAAAAGTAGCATACGACACCGGCCCACGAAATATCTTAATGGTACAACTCTAGTGACAGCAGGTACTTGCAATACATACAAAGCATTTTGGATCTATTAATAGGTAATTCCCTTTCAGAGATAAAATAGCTTCCACAGATAGAAAATAATTTTAATCTAGCTACCGGTTATCTATACCTCCCGCTCTCATCTGCTAAGCTTGGGCCGAATCAGGGATTTTGACTCTTTCCTATACAGATGCGGATTTTTATTCCCTCGCTAATAATAGATGACGTTTGCTAAAAGGTGTAAACTGACCTAATGCTGACCCAATTCAGCTTGAGATAATATATATGACAGACTGTAATATAAAAAGTGGTTTTATTGCATAAAAAGTACTACTGAACAATTCTAAAAGAGCACATAATGTTTTTGCGTCATCGAATTTAGTGTTCGTGACCGTGACCGTGACTGCAGTCGAAATCACTCTGTCTAAAACAATAAATAATGAAATAAAAGTATTAAATTAATCACCAACAGCACAAATCAAATTACTACGAATAATAAAATTGTGCTATACAACTGGGCTTGCTGCAGGTCCATGCTCAAATTACGTTTAATGTTTTTAAATATTAGGGGCCCACCATGAAAAAATCTTAAGATTACGGATTTTCCTCATTTTTACACAAAATGTCATCTCATGCCATGTGAAACGAGTTTAATGTTTTGAGCAGATTCTGTCAAGTTTATCACATGCATCTTTTATTTTAGTTGAAATTACTAAACAACCGCACGAGGACCGACTCAAGTTTTACGAAATTTACAAAAATGAATGAAATCGGTCAAGGTGGAAAAAATATCTAAAAAGCCAAAAATTGTGGACTCCTACGAAATGCGAAAAAATGAATGAAATCGGTGAGGGTGGAAAAATATCTAAAAAGCCAAAAAGTCTGGACTCCTAAGTGGCACGTCTATAGTTTTAACTATTTGGGCTTAGTTTCGAGCTCAAAATTCTGTCAAAAATTCAAAATTCAAGAAATACAAACGCTATGAAAACTTATTTACCCAAAGCATCGGCCACACATTGGCAATGATCACTCCTTTTGGATCCAACGCCAGCGGGACGCTCAGGCTTGCATTCACGGTAGGCGGACTTGACGGCGGCGGTATCGATTTCACAGCTATAACAACAAATTTGATTAAACAATAAATATAAAAAGGAAGGCAAAAATGTTAAATAAAAGTTAGCCTGAGGAACTAAGGCTGAACTGGAAGTATTCAACTGTACTTAAATGGATTACCCGGTTTACACTGTTAAACTTCCGTCTGACTTATCAGATGGAACAAATATCAGAGCAAACATTTTCTATCCGACATGCTGTTTACACTGTCCATCAAACAAACAAGCAGTTTGCTACTGACAATTCCAATACACCCAATCATATTCAGTTGTTGTTGCTTCACCCCAGTTTCTTTTGAAATAAAGCCATATGAGTGGTCAGTTTGGTCTGATATCAGACGGAATTCCCATTTTCGTCCAACAGAAATTGCCATGTCAGAGCTGATTCAGATAGTTGTTTACATGCGAGAATTTCGTCTGACATTTATTTGAAGAAAATTTTCATCCGACAAAGTCAGACGAAAAAAGTTTGATAGTGTAAAAACCCCCCTTTACGCAGATTAAAAACGTATATATAAATCGTGGATTATACACACAACGGATTAATCAGTCCGTTTATTTCGCTGATTGAACTGTAATACGTTTAATCCGTTAGCGTACCTATTCTAAAATGATTAAAATTTTAGCTGATCCCTTTAATCCAATTCATGAAAAGACCGTAAGATTTTGACACAAGGTTCTGGAAAAACTCCAAGGGTCTAGCAGGTTATTTTGCACTTAGCTGCACAAATAGTACTGTAGCTATTGACTTGAGCCTACTGTCGTAGTGCATCAGTGAATTTCTACTGTATAGGAGTCCAAAAGTTGAAATGTGGTGAAAACAGAAGCGGTCAACATTTGCCGGTCAATAGATAACTACAGTTCTGGCTAGCACTTTGACGTTAGAGTAATTAATGAGTTAGGCACAACTTACAAACAATATCTTACCCCAAGTGTCGGCACACTTTTTCTTGAAAGTTTTGGCAACCATGTGGGCCTTTCCGCCCATCTTCATTGGGGTTATGGTCGCCCAAGTACCCGTCCATACAGTCAAACATGGCACCGAATTCCTGAAACAAGCCAACTAAAAACATTAGTTACCGGTAGCAGCAATAGCACAGTCATATGATGCGAAACATGTGAAGCTGTAGCTATGAAACTAAAATCTATGATAAAATTAGCTACGCTGAGCTTAATGCGCCAAAATACTCGAACTAAAAAAGTGAAATTCTCGTTTTCCAGCACCGTGGCTCCGCTGCTTTGGATCTTGTTCTGATAGGGGACAAAAATTTAGCAGTCTTTGATAAATATTACTCCAAATTTTGCATTTGAATGTTAAAAATAACGCAATCTGACTGGCTAATGGCTCATAAAGGCAAGCGAGTCACCACAATCACCCGTTACTGTACTGAGCATATTACAGGCTTAGCATTAGGAGGAGCTGAGTGTCACCCTCTCTAATATAAACTTTCGGCTGCACTAAATTCTACGGTAATGTGGCATGGATCCGGATAGTTGTCTAAAAAGTAGATTGGCTCTAATCCTTACACTGGGGAAAGATTCCCTCATGCGGTGATAGACGTGGTGGTGTCCGTGATGATGATCGCCGTGGTGATCGCGACGCTGTCTCAGATCTCGAACAAATCGTGCGTTGCTCGTGCATCTAAAACAGGTTACTGGCTCCTGAATTAAGATAGTCAGCAACAAATGCAAAAATGTTAGGTACACTGACTGAAACAATTCATGCCGCCAGGTACTCAACGTATTATATTCAATTTGGAAATATGCTAAGGCTGCATGACATGACAAGCGTTAATATAGTTAACGATGCCTTCTCTATGGACCTTTTCAAAAAAGGGTAGAGTAGTTAGTCTGTCAGTTGAGTGAGACTCATGCTGATGAACTGCATGGGTTTCACTGAAATAGTTTTGGCCATATCTTCAGCCTGTGAACATTCAATCGTAACAAAAGATATGCTCCACGCCAAATATGTATGCTACATGTGGAATTTAAGACGCCAGTAAATTGGCCTCAATGATTTGCATCGTGCCGTACGTCAAAAAGAGCCTATAGCTTGCAACTTGTGTGTACAGGACTTAACAGGTTCATAGGGTATCGCGACAAGACCAGCCGGCATGGCGACAAACTGTTGAATGTCATGAGCAGTCGGAAATTTTTTAATCAATGTAGGCATGGATCTTGTCTGATAAAGAGTCTATAATATAATAGGAAGAGTGGGAAGCTCAGCTCTTCCTAATAACTAAGCTTGCAAGATGCTTGATACATTATGGTCGAAATCTCGGAAGTGGTACTGCTCAACGTTGTTAAGCATGTGTTTATATGCGTTTGAACTGAAAAGAATCTGGTCGGCTAATCGTTTACCTCAAGCCAAAATCACATGCATAAGGCTATCCCTTCCGAGACCTCGATCGTACGTAGCTGGTACGGTAGCTGTCGTAACCATTCAGATTCATTTTAGTTCATATAAACACACTGTTAACAACGCTAAACGGGACTCCCTCCGAGATCTCGGAGGGGGTACGCTTATGCATGTAATTTTGACATGAGGTAATCGATTAGCCAATCAGATTTGTTTTGGTTTCGCAAGCTTTGTCTATTAGGAAAAGCTGAGTGTCCCACTCTTCCTCTTGATCTGATAAAATACTAGTGATGTACTGAAAGAGGTTGTTAACAGCACAGCG
>JASAND010007626.1:0-15110 GCA_030248195.1 Trissonchulus latispiculum | reverse complement strand
GGAATACAAAGAAAAAGAAATGAATAAAGCAGCAATCTCAAAACAAATGCCACATTAAATTACACCCTCGCTGTTGCACGGTTATCTGTCCAACTATAAAAACATTATAGCTTCCTGTACAGCACACTCGTGCCATATAAAGTATTGCACAATTGTGCGGCTAATAAACAATTTATTTTTCATTCATCAGTTGCTGTGCACTTTGAGGTCTACGTATCAGTCAAAATTGCTAGGGATTTGATGCTCAAGTATTTGTATTATTCGAAAGATCCATCTAGAGGCACCCACTTAGCAATTTCAAACCAATAATCGTCAGATAGTGTGTTCAAAATGTAACAATTATTCTTGGCTTTCAATGCAAATGCTTTCAGTAAAGTTGAAATTTTTAAATTACACTTTTCTTGATATATACTTGAAGCTGGACCTAACCAGTTGACGTTGGATGCATGTCATGGCAATTCTATGGATCTGAAAAGAGGAGTTGGCAGACTAGGCGTCCTGAAAGCAGGATTCATAATTCTACTATTAGGTGCTCCGACGGCCAACAGCCAATTTGTTTGTAGCAAGTAAAGGTCTGGGATAAGAGCATTGGTTTACGGTAACTTTAGGTTACTTCAAGTTATTTCTACACGGTGTCCTTTTGGTGTCTGTCAAAACGGGAAGGAGTTATGCGTTGTCGAATCAGCAACCCATCCTCAAAATGGTGAACATTCGTGTATTCCGCTCAGAGCTCCACTACGCAATACAGAGAAGAAGAGAAACCCAGCTCTTCGTCTTATATGCACAATCAAATATTATGCTGAATTCACCCTTAGTCTTTCTGAAAGCACTCCCTCCGTTGGAGAATCGGAAAAGTTCATTCTACGAGTAGGCTCTTTCTTGAACAACTGCATCTATGAACAAACAAGTGTTTAATTTGTTGAGACAAATTTTTTAAAATCCTTTCACTTCATCTTCCAACACTTGTCAGGTTCTAAGATTTTGGTCTATGACTAATGAGTTGTTGACTGAAACTCAGAGAAGTGCAAGCAAAGGCTAGCACACACGAGAACGTTTCAAACAAATATACGGCTGAAAATATATTTGAATTTTCGCAACTTTTAATTTCATACGGCCAGACGATGACTATATCAGTCCATGGTGTTGATTTAATTCTTGAATTTGACTCTGTCAAGCAGCGCTGTTTCTGGGTCTTGATAACAGGAATTGGCATAATAATCTGTACACGGCAGACTGTGTCTGTTGTTAAAGATTTCCTTTCCACTAAACCGCACACTTCTGCTAAGGTCAGTTTGTAAGAATAAGCATCGGTAGTAAAGCCCCATAAGGGATTTATTAATTTCTCCTTCTCAATCCGTAAAATACTCATAATACCATTAATTCGACATATCCATGGAGTGAAGAGTACCGAGGGAAGTAAAATTACTAAGGGGGCACTGAGATAACATAAAATCACAAAAATATAAGCTTGTCCTTAATCTTATCTTAATCTTAATCTTGTCTTAATATTAAGCTTTCAGTAATTTTGCTCCTAAATGCTAAAAAGGCCCACATAAAATATTCGCCATTCACATACCAAGTTTCAGTTCTGCAGCATAGTTTAATGTGTTTAATTTTAAAGTAATCGTTGTTCAAAACAGTCTTATAAGTTTTCCGTATATGGGCTACCCTTCTGTTAAGAATTGAGCTTTATATTTGAGCATTGCACGTTTTGGTTACTAAATGCCTTGATATGAACAAGTATATATGTTGTCAATTGCTGTAACAAACATTTCAGCCTAAGCCGGTGCGGTACATGAGGCCATCGCCTTAATAAAAGCGGCCTTCTAAAATTAGCAAACCTGACAGTTAGCAACAATTAGCAACCTTAAGATGTAAGCTTATCCTGAGCTAACGAAAGCCTGAATCGAAAAACCGATTTCAGATTCGTGATCAGCACCCCAGAAAACCCCTGTAAACAAGTTTTCAGCAAAACATTTTTCAAAAAATTTTTTGGTTCTCCTTGGTCCCCCCTTACCAAACTTAAATTTTATAATTTTTAAAATTTTTTTAAAAATTTAAAATTTTTGCATTTTTGAAATCAGCAGGTCCGAAAACCTACCCCTACCAAATTTCAAGTCAATCCGTCAAATTGAGCTTCTTTGGTACTTCTTCGGAGCTATGGGGGGGATAATGGGAAAGACCCGAATTCTTTTCTGAGCTTCATATGTACGTAGTGTAATTTCTGTGGTTCCTTTGCCGTCCAACTCGAGCTTCTACTTCTACATATAAATTTATAGCTGTGTAATTATCTGTATCTCGTTGTTTATACTCTGTGTTAGTTTTGACAACAAATTAATTGCTTTTCTTCACCTTGATGTGACAACGGACTCTAAACACACTGTGTATTAAAAATGAGCACGGGCCGGATTTTCACGGCCAGACCCACTCCAAAATCTTGCTCGGCCCGGCCCGGTTCGTTGGCAAAATTGTTCGGCCCGGCCCCAAGCTGACAAAATACGGTCCGGCCCGCAAAATGATAAATTCCAGAGCACGGTATTTACTAGTAAGAATGGTATTTTCTTTAGACTTCCTATCTTTACACGTAAATATCATTTTTACTGAAACGCGTCCAGTAAATACTGTATTTTCAAGTAAATTCTGTATTTTATCTTAAACTCTTTTGTCTTAGTGTGTGGCTGGGAAAACAAAGGGCATGCCGACACCATATTTAAAGTCAAAAGATAGATCATTCGTAGTCACGATATGTACAAAGGAGGTTCATGAAGATAAACTTCAGAAGCTTAAAACATTAGTTTACAAAATTAAACTATTATTATTATTATTAAATTAATTATTTTTATGTCAATATAGTTAACACATTAAAAACAGTTAATCTTATGCACATTAAGTTTACCTAAAGTTTTAAAAATGCTATTTGTGAATTTTTATATTAGGAAAAGCAGGCTTAAGACTATATAGTAACTTATGAATTTTTAATTAATCGTATTTCATTATGAATATAATACATCTGTTTTGATTTTAAAAGCTGTGTTAAAATTGAAATATCTTTTTAATTGTGTAAACCCATGTTGTAAACTTCTGAAATTTATGTTCATGCACCCGCTTTGTACACATTGTGACTATGCATGATCTATCTTTTGACTTTAAATATGACGTCGGCATGCCCTTTGTTTTCTCAGCCACACACAAAAACAATGGAGTTTAAGGTAAAATACAGAATTTACTAGAAAATACAGTATTTACTGGACGAGTTTCAGTAAAAATGGTATTTACGTGTAAAGATAGGAAGTTTATAGAAAATACCATTCTTACTAGTAAATACCGTATTTACTGAATACAGAAATTACTGCGACATATCCACACATTAATATGCTTGTAGGTAGAATTCAGCGATTCACTTCCATTTCCTGCTGTGGCTGTTTGCAATACAAATCCTTACAAAAGGCGCCACATTGGCCAAATACCTGAACTAGCAGAAGTCGTAGGCATACTCTATTTTGATTTTCCGTAATTCCAGTAAAGTAATTTACATCAAAACATACGGTGATCAGCGTAATCAATCGTCGTTACGTTGAAAAAGTGAAAGCGAAGCTATCAATCGAAATTTTGAAATCAAAATATTTTTACTTTCTTTGCCAAATTTCACAAAACTAATAATTGTTCATTGCAGCTATTATTGTTTAGGTTGCAGCTTATCATCAGGTTTCGAATGAAAATGCGAATCAACAAATCAACAGACTCAAGAGAAATTGGAGGTCAGGTACGTTCATTGTATGGTTTGGTATGGTATTGTATTGTATTGTTTGGTTTTGTATCTTCGTTTGCAGTGCAGTGACAGGCCGGCTCATGTTCAAAGAACGGCTGGTGACCATACTAAATAATTATGATGTCAGGTTGATTTTATTGAGACAGCGGATCTCTTTAACTATTTCCCCCCAAAAGACCCAATTTAACTATCCCCCCCCAAATTGGAAACTGTACATAAACTCGTATTTTAGTAACGTGTAAGTAGTATACACAAATGGAACTGACAACAGATGCTTCTAATCAATTTGTAACTAAAATCTTTAAATTATAAAAAAATTTGAAAGTTATATAAATTTTCAGCATCTTGAATTTAAAAAATATTTAATGTTTATCATGAATTATTTAAGTTAGCATTAGTTCATTGTACATACTAAATTTAAGAATTAGCTTGAGCTAATAAATGATCTTAAATTAAATATTTTAATTTGAACACAAAGAACTGGAGGATTATTTTATCTACCTTTAAGAATAGATGAGAATCGTCCAGATAACTTCTATCCCCTTTATTCCAACCTTTAAATACATCTTAACACAGATACAGCTTGCATATTTTAGATCCCGATTGCCCAACAGGGTATAGTTTATATAGTGACAACAACTGCTATATGGTTATAGTGGACAGAATGTTTTTCGCAGACGCCTTGGAATACTGCAACAAACATAGTGGTACTTTACCACTATTCATTTCTGCCGAGGAAGAAAACGATTTCTTGAAGGATAAGTAAGTGTGTTCATTAACTATTCCATAATTAAACTTCAAGGCTTAGTAGTCAGCTGAACTCGAGTCACAATAATAATTCGTTTTAATTTTCAGAATCAACAAACCAAGACATGGAGCTTAAGATGGTGGTATCCTTTTGTGCTGAGAACAGTTTTACATCAAAATTGTAAACAAGTCCTAACTTCCATTGTTTGATCCAGGACCTAAAGTATGCCGCTTGTCAGCCAGCTGTATAAATTCTATAGCTGAGTTTCATTGCCAATTCTATTGTATTAGATTTTCCTTGCTTTGCTGTTTATATTTTGAGAAATGTTTTTGAAACTTTCAGACTTTCGCAATGTTCGAAATTGGGCCTACAGCTAATTTCTTATTTATCCAAGCTCATCGAATGGGGTTAACTTCATCTAAGCTATCGAATGAAGGTTAAGCATGGAATTAAGCATGGAAGTATTGAGTATGGAACCAAACCAGATTCCATCGCTTTACAACATAAATTTTTTAACCTGCAGCGTTTCTTTTTCGTGATTATATGGAGAAGGTTGCCCGATAGACATTTTCTGGATTTGGCTCCAGAAAGTCCGCCAATTATAATGACTCTAAATTTATCAACTTCGCATTGAGTATTCCCGAAACTTTAAAAGTTTAATGCTTAACCAAGAAAAATGTTCCTCCCCCTCAAACTAGCAACAGTGGTCATAAGCGTAATTGGATGTCGTAAGTATAGGCTGAATAACTGAATTTCATGAAAATCGCCGTTTCAAAACCTCAAAATTGGTCCTACCTTAACTTTAGTCATTACTTAGGCTGCAAAAACCGTAAGCTTAAGGTGCTGGTTTCCTTTCGGGTATTTTTGACTCATATGGCTCTAATCCTTTACGTAAATAGTTAAAACTTTCGAAATAACCTATTCCCGTGCTCTTTAACATTCTGGGACCAGTCCCGGTTTTTTAGACCAAAAGATAAGAAAGTTTTGGTTTTTGGCCTTAGGCTTCCAGTAGATAGACCAGACACCAGATTGGTTGTTATGGCTGTAAAGAGGACACAAAAATGAACATTTTTGCTTTTACAAACTTTGAACTATCTCTAGTGGTTTAAGTCAGTATAAGCAAAAAACCGTTTTGAGTGTCAAAGAATAGCCTTTTCGAGGAAATCAGTTTTTTTCAAAATTACTGCCAAACCTTACGAACAATTTTCGTCCATTTATACTCAATCGATACAGCGTCCAAATGCACAATTTATGAATCCCTACTAGCCGGGCTTTATTGATTTCAGCTAGAGATTTGACCGGAAAACCATTTTGGCAAAACTGCGGTTAGTTTTGTTGTAAACATCGATTTCTCAAAAACTACTCGACAGATTCCGGAGATTTTCACCAAAATGGAAATTCGTATTATTGTGGAGGGACGTTTTTCTTGATTTTGGCTAAAACGTTCCCAGTTTCGGCAAATTTAGTGCGAAAATAGTTTCTTTTGCGATTTTAGTGTCTCCGTGCATTTTGCGAATTTTCTCAACCATTAAGTGACACTGAGCGAAACCCAAAAACGTCCCTCGGCCCATGTGTCCTCTGTATGATAGCGCAAAAAGAAATTTTGCCTGGTTCCGTATATTTGAATAATCGATGTTCGAAAATGTTTGGTCTATATTTAGCCGTTATATCGGAGACTTTTTACTAATTTTTTGCTAATTTTGCAAGTTTCGTAAGCTCAATTGAATGTCCTGCTTATAAGCTTTAAAACGATGTAGAAAGCTCTTTCCAACTGCCAAAATTGCGAAAGTTATAGCATTTTAAAAAAATCACCACAAAAGCACTGCACAAAGGGATACCACCACCTTAAGTGAAAGGGTGCCAGATTGAAATGCCCTCAGAGGCCTGATTATTCCAAGCTTTCATTTTTCAATTAAGGGGGGGCTACGAACGGTTTTGCCCAACTTCTTCAGAGAGATCTACCTTTTGGCATATGATTAGCTAACATATCAAGGTTAAATAGTCCGTAGTGGGCATTATTATATCTAACACACATCCATTCTGGCACTACGCCAAAGTCGAAATTTTGGTGCGAAAAGTGGGTTTTTGGAAAAAGCTTTCTGAACTCTGGTGGATTAACGGTTTGACCAATTCTGAAACTTTTTGCCACAAATGTTAACTGTTACTAGTGCTAAATATTAAAAGTATTCCGGCTTTCGAGCGTTGCTTCCTTCTTCAGCTATAACAGCTCAAAGTTTGAAATTTGACAAAAAGTTGCGATGAGACCGTGCGCCGTTTTCGACCTAATAAAATTGACAGCCCCTAGCCTACCCCAGCTTTTTACGAAATATTAGGCTCTAGTAGGGGCAAACTGTCTGTGAGTTTCGAGGGTTTTGGTTTTCTGGTTTGTGTGCTAGCTAACTTTTTGTTAAGAAATAACCCTTATTTTTAGGCCTGAAAAGCTAGCTAAGCGCAGTAAAAATGGGGTCAAAAAATTTTTTGTCTCCGATTTCGCCTAAAAGGTGGTTATAGGGGTTATTTGACCTGCTGAATCCGAATATGAAATCCGCGTCTCCCCCTCTCCTCCCGAGCCCAACCCAACGACACTGTAAAAAAAATTTCCTAGCTGTTATCTATTTTTCGATGATCACTGTTGTCATTCAAGAAAAATAGATAACAGTTATCAGATATAAAAGATAACAGTTAGCTATTATTTCGGGATTGATTGAAAATCTAGAAAATTAGATAACAGTTATCTAATATTGCTTGCTAATATCAATCTTTTTAATTTGGGCATTAGTACTTCAACTGCAATTGCTAACCTGTACTCATTAAATATTGTTGATAGTGCCAAAATTTTTTAGTCTTAAAGTAAGTTAAATAGTTTAGATAGTTACCAATTTTAATAGTTTTCGGCGTTTTATGATGATAGCGGCAATAAGCAACATGGGAAGAGGAGAGGCTCCTTAGTAGCTACGAAACTGAACTGAAATTGCGCCTACACTCAATTTTACCTGATAGTAGAGGGGGCAAAGTTGTATCCGGCTCTATAATTTCAGACACAGCCTGGACCCAGAACCGGACGGCTTTCCCCAGACCCCCAGGCTCGGATTCCGCGAAACGCTTTAATCAATCTGCACTGGGTTTTGGTCTAAATTGCACTATTATTATCCGTATTTGGTGATACGACAGCAAAAGCATCAGGAACAAGGCGATACTTTGCTTAACTTACTGACGCTATTATTGTTTTCCAATATTTGCTGTGGACGTTGTCAGTAGAACTAAAGATGAGAGCCAACTAGGGCATGGTAGAAGCTTAAAGTTCAATGCTGGAAAAGCTATGTAGTTCGCCTATTGCCACTTAATAATACTGGTTTTATGCAAAGAATGAAAGAATTCCACAATGTAGCGTCCCATAGAGCCATTTCAAGTTGATGATGTCGGGTCAAAACTCAGCATACCATGCATGGAAACTTTGTTTCGTCCTGACCGCCGTGTATGATTAAACAAATGATTAAAGTTTCGAAATTTAGCCACAATTTTAAATTTAGCATCTATTTTAGCCCGCCTCAAAGTATAGTGTTGTTTTAGTAACCGATGTTAGTTTCAGTTTCAGTTTCAAGTCTCTACCCAAAATAGTTTCAGCTTCAGTTTTAGTTTTAGTCGGAATTTCAGTTTCAGTTTTAATTCATTCGAAAACTGCAGATTCCAGCCTTGAAACATAATTAATGCATGAATTATGATTATATATACTTCCGCTGCAGAGTATTAACGAAAAAAACCGCTTTAAACCTTCAAATCTTCATGTCTTGAAAAAAGACTGAAACTAGTTTCAGTCCGAGTTTCAGTTTCTGAATATCAGTTAAATGACTAAAATTAAAATTCTAATCTAATTCTAAAGTTAAAATTCTGATCCTGTTAAATATCAGTGTTTTGCGTAAACTCCGAAACGTTGAAAATCAGCGCAATAAAATAATCTCAACGTCGAGGGCGTTGCTAGTGGTACAGCGTTCTGCTCAAGATCCAAAGCTGAGTGGTTCGATGCCCGCCCTGGACATCTTTCAATCCTGATTTCAAACTTTCATTGTCCCATCTTTCCTTTGAACTCGAAACCGTTGAAAGCATATATATGTCATTTAAAGCTCAAATCAGATCCCAAACTTGTCCACGAACTTTCTTCAAAATACAATTTGCAAGTTTTGTATGCATCAGTTCTGTGAGACAATCCCGAAAAGCCGAATATTAACAATTTGCAGCATTTTTCGAACTTTACTAATATGCACAATAGCTGCATCAATCGATAGCTTTTTCAATTCTAAGAAACGACTCTTCTCACCACAAACTTCCATTTGATTGTTATTTGTTTGCCATAGTTTAAAGTTCCCGTTTTGGCCCGTTTTAAACAGAAAGTGAAAATTTTGAATAGCTACAACCTTTTTATTCCAGGCCGAAATCATCTGAAATTTTAATAGATTGCGTAAAATTCTAAGAGCTATCACTGGGCGCGCTTTGAGCTAAATCCTCTAGGTAGAATTTTTGACCCTGGCAGCCCAACCCACTTAATGGGGGGTCCATTTTTGGTCAATTTTTCGACCATCTCAGTTTCGCTCATTTTCACATATAATGCTCTTTGAGTGGGATATTTTAACGAGTTTTCAAATTAAACTCGTATCTCTTACGGTTGCTGAACAATTTCACCTCAAAGTTGAGGTCCGCATATAGGAAACAGGAACATATAGGAATATAGGAAACAGAAAAAGTGGTCATTTTATTCTTGCGCCAAAAAAATCTCTCGACGAACAGTAGTATTACTGCATAATTTTGTATTTATAAAGTAGCTATAATCATAAACTGCGGTACGCTGGAAGTAGAACTTTGATTTAAGCCCCTAAAATTTTTAAAAAAATTTTATTTATCGAAAACAGTGGAAAATCGTCAAAATCCAAAGTTTTTTGCAGCTGAAAAGTGGGGTCTTCGGAAAGAATTGCAAATTGCTCCAATTCAGAGGCCTAAATGAAAATTCTGACTCCAGGGTTCCGTAGTACTTGAATTGGCGGTTCCATTGATACCAATGGCTCCATTGTATGTTCTCCCAGTTTTGAGTTTTGAGTTACATGGGGGGTCCATTTTTGGAAAATGGGCATTTTTTGCAAAATTTTTAAAATTTCGGGTTTTTCGAAAACTTGGCTAAATTCCGACAACAGTATGATCCTAAACTGCCTATTTTCTGTTCCAACTTGTGTATTCATGTCTTCGGATCTATTTGCAGCATGAATTATGCTGATAGCTGCGTCCAGTACTTCTCAGCGTGCCAAACGGGACCCTCGAACCCAGAATTTCTCAAAACAGCGATTTTTAAATTTTTTCAAAATATGGCATATTATACATCAATCGAAAGCTCTCATTGCAGGGATGAATTCTTCTCATAGAACTATGTGTCGGAAATGCTTCCATTTTAGGTTAATAGCTTTTAAATGTTTCATTAAATCAGGAGGAACAAGGGCCGTGTTTCTCCGAGAAATTCTTTAGAGAAGCTTCTGATCAAGCCCATCCGGCTGGAAACTGTACGAAAATGCTTTTCTTAATAGTTTTTAAAGGTATATAACAAAATAAGCTAAAAATATAGAGTTGATTTGCGAAAATTTGCCTCAGCTGGCTGCAGCACCCTTGTGCTCGCTCATATTCAAATTGCACACACTTGATGGCTCGTAACTTACGGAGAACTGAACAAAACAACTCAAAATTTAAACTTGATATGTACGACATATGTGGCTAACTTATGTGTGAAAACGAGCGAAATCGGTCACCAAAAAATTTTTCATGATGGACCCCCCTTAAATATTAAAATGTATATATGCACATGTAGAATAACTGGTTGACAGAACTGATTTTTCCACGATTTGATTTCATAAAACGATTCAGCTCATTATGAGCTTCAAAATGATCTATAGATCTCTGCAAAACTCCAAAAATTGATCAAGTTATGAACATTTCAATCTGGGTATCCAGACGCTGTCACAGTCAGCTGCACTGTTTGACCCCATAAATTTTGCTGCATCAGCGAAGCAGGTTTCATCCAGCTCAACCACTTCAAGCAGTAACGTGTGTTACGCAAGTACTCGATACGCTGATACCGCATCGAGCACTATATAAAGGAGACAAACAAACAACTTTTTCAAGTTCCATGTCAATAATTTCTGACATATTTGCTCCTACCTACTGCTGCTGTTTACAGAACAGTGGATGGAAGCAATCTTTTTTTGGCCATTACGTACCTTTGGGGGTACCAATGGCAGGGTCTAAACCCAATAAAAAGGGGTGAAATCCCTTTTTATTGGAAGCCATCCAATTCAAATGGCCGGATAGCTAGCAACATTTTGATTGCTAATATCCAAAGCGTTGGATTGGATGGCTGACAGTGAATATTGTGGATATTTCAGTATCCAACAGGATGATTCTTTACCAAACATCTGAATGCAAATTAAAGATCGAAGAGCATTATCCGGTTCCTATCGTCTGTGATCTGTGATGTGCCTCTATTCGGCACAGTATTAGGGAGCATATTCGCTTTGTTTTCCGCAATTATTCTAATTTGAACAAAAAACTAATAAATACTAGTAATCCTTTAATTTTAGGTAACAACCCTATATTTTTCACGGATAACAGTTATCTTGGAATTTATGGTAAAGGCTATGAAAGTTAAATTGGTAACAAGTCGCCAATTAAAATTGTTTGCTGCCATCCCAAATTATTAGATAACAGTTATCTAATTAGTTAGGATGTCACAAGTTCCCTATCTAAGAAAAATAGATAACTGTTATGCAATATTTTTTACAGTGATAATGTAATCTAGCACTGCGAACTCAGGGATTAACAAAATCACGTCATTTTTACATAAGTTAAAAGTAGTCATCTACTGAAGAGCCAGAATTAATCTCATTGTCCCCATTAGAAGGAGAAAATGTTCAGCTAAATTTGGATAAAGAGAATGGTTTCGTAGCTCCAAAAAATGATTTAGTACTAAGTTATGGCTGAAAGTTGATGACACCGAGGGGGATCACCACCTTAAAGCGTGCAGACGAGATGAGACCTTCTAGACTATTGATTGATAAATAAAACAAATCCTATGGATGAGTGATCATTTGTTATGGATTACAACGGCTGCAGTTTCAAGCCTGTATTTTGTATTTAGTAAAGAACCTCGTTTCTGGGTTGGCGCCAAATCTGTGCCAGGATCAGATCGGCAATACGTTACTACGTTTAATTCTTCCTGCTATCTCAGGCCAGTTGTGTGTTTCAAATAATTCATTGCATAGCTTACCTAGTATACATCTGGCAGAGCCTACTGCCATATGGCAGTAAGGGCCGCGTTTCACAAAGCCCTCACAAATTTTTCTCTAAAAGCTGCTGCTAAATCAAAAGTTAAGAATCTTTTTCAGGCAACTTAGAGGACCTCCTAAACTGCTTCACAAAACAACTTGGAGACTGCTCTTAAAGTTTACGCTAAGAGCGCTCTTATTCCATTTTTATCTTAGAATTTAGTCTTTGGAGCATTTTCGTTTAAGTGTCTTACATATTTATAACACATACTTTGGTACTTTCAACGCAGGATGATTGACGATGACTAACTGAAATTAATTAAAGTGACATATGTTAAGTAATTTACCCGTTAATAGGTTACTAAGCCTTTATTTAAAACTCCATAATTAGTCACAATAACTAACACTTTCAGACTTGAAGAATTTCATGAGGTATCCATAGGATAGTTTAAAATGTTTCTCGAAGTTAGAGTTGTGTTTTTCATAAATTGTATGGCAAAATATACAAGAGACAGTGCTGTTTTGAATTTATGAGAGGTTTATGAGTGCTTTGTCGTGATCCGACTTTGGGAGCAAACTTCAGGTACACTTTCAGACTTGAAGAATTTCATGAGGTATCCATAGGATAGTTTAAAATGTTTCTCGAAGTTAGAGTTGTGTTTTTCATAAATTGTATGGCAAAATATACAAGAGACAGTGCTGTTTTGAATTTATGAGAGGTTTATGAGTGCTTTGTCGTGATCCGACTTTGGGAGCAAACTTCAGGTACGTACTTTATGTAAAGACCTATGTCTTTAATACAAAAGAAAACAAAACTGGACTTAATAGGACATCAAAGGTAAGAAAAAATAAACACACTAATCATTCGTCTAGACAGTAAGACAGATTCAATAAGACTGAAAGTAAACAAGTTGGCAAGGAAACTAATTTGCATAATCGAACACAAGTGAATGCAAGTTGCCAACAAGGAACTAACAGTCAGTTTCATAGCAACAGCATGATGCATCTTCGCGCTCGCCGCGACACTTTATGAGTTTTTATAAATTAGGAACCCTTCATGAAACACCTAAAGTTTTAACTGCCTCTTAACTTGAAAATTTAGGAGCTTCTAGAGAGAGCTTTGTGAAACGCAGCACTGGCCATAGAACTGTTTTGCAACCTTGCAGTCATAAAGGCAATGCCAGCTTCATAGGTGTGTGTGTGTGTGTGTGTGTGTGTGTGTGTGTGTGTGTGTGTGTGTGTGTGTGATATTGGAATATTACATGTCTTCCGTTGCTCAATTCTGCTACAGTTGCCCAATTCTAGGATTCGGAGGGATCCGGTATTGATCGCTGTAACAATATATATGATATATATATATATATATATATATATATATATATATATATATATGTTTAAAATTTGTTGGCAGGCATTATCCAACCTTAAGTATATTCTAGTTGATACCCTTGTTGACCACGTATGCGGCATTTGTCTAATAGTAGATTTAGCAATGTGTAGGCACAATTCTCCTCTTGGTGCTCGCTATAGAACTCGAGCTATAGAACGCACGTACCTCGGCGAATTTGTTTGATTCACTAGGACTCTACTTACGTTCGCCGTTCGCGTGCAGAGAATGTAGGAAGCTTATAATACATAAACTATGCCAGCAATCATATTCTTGTGTATTATCTATGCTTTGTTAAACTAATGGTTAAGCTCCATGTCTACCTGACAACAATTTTATAAGAAATGAACTTCAACGTTAACGCCGAAATATATTCGTCTTCCTTTATCCCTCAAAGACAACTGTTAAACTTAGTCACGAGGTTCACAGTGTTTGATGCTTGAATGACCTAATGTAGTGCGTCGGATTAACTTTAACACTGTGAAGCTTATATTTAACTAAGAAATAACGCACACTGCGCTAATCTTGAACTGAGCTAACACAATTCCAACTTAGTCCGATTTGGTGCTATTTTGATTTTGATTTTGTCACTTGAAAGGCTACACCCACAACTTGTTTTGGTTTCAGTTATTATAATTGGGGTTCTGCAAGAAGAAAACCTCTGAGCGAACCTAAAGCAATTGTTTACCATAACAACAGCGGCACTGGATGGTACATGTACGAGCGCTATACAAACAAACTGAATATAACCGGATACTGCCAGATTCGGAACACACCATATCCGTGTTAGTTTAAGCTTCACATTTTATGTCGTGAAAAGATTATTTCCCAAAATAATTATATTTATTTATAGGTATATATAGCTAATTTTCAAAGTATTATTGCCAGCAGAGCAGGTTTATGATTTGCTAAGCATGTTCACCAAGCGGAAACACGCCTTTGCACAAAGTGTATACATTGCTTGTTTTCCAAAACTTATTTGGTGCTAAACAGAAATAAACACTAACCGCAGATTTCTAAGTTCAAACTCTCTGATTGCATCATATTCTAAGTTTTTGGTCAATTCCAATCCTGTTTTAGGATAACTGTTAGCTAACTTAACTGTTAAATGTTAGCTCTCCCATAGGGCACTCTTCCAAAATGCAGATTTTCAAGTTCATTTTCAGTGAATTTTCTTAACAACCGTAAGAGATCCAACTTCAATTTTATAAACTCGTTAAAATATCCCACTTGGACAATAAAATATGTGAAAATGGGAAAAATCGGAGATGGTTGAAAAAATGACCCTAAAGTGGACCCCCCTTAATATTGTAAGCCCTGCATGGAGGGAAAGAGGGAGGTGCGATGTTCAGAGAAGAAAAGTTTCAGAATAATCTGTTGAGGAATCTTATGAGAATTATTCCTTAGTTAAAAAGTAACTATCAAAATTGGTCCTCAGTTCTGTCAAATCCTCAGTGTCTAGTTAATTTCTGCCTTGTAGAATGTTGTTTGTATTTTTGAAACACTACGGAGTATTGTTTAACAATTGTCTACGTGTTTATAACTTGTAACTTAATTAGTAACTGCTGTTTTGTAACGCCATGTGATTCAATAGTTGTACAGAATTTAGTTGCTAGGGATTTTCAAGAACGTCTGATTACCTCTCCAATACTAGAACTAAGCGCCTCGTACAAAAAACTTTGTAAGTGTATCATAATGACTTGTGTTTATTGTATTTGTATTTATTATGTGTATTAACCAATCCGTTCACCAATAAGTTTTGCGTGGCACAAAATTAGAAAGTTGAAATTTCGCTTTTCACGGTTGGCTCTCTCGAAAGTACATTCAAATTCAAATTCATTCAAAATTAAAATTCAAATTCATTCATACACACAATCTCTGTCACACACACAAACATACACGCAATCA
>JASAND010007624.1:0-67570 GCA_030248195.1 Trissonchulus latispiculum | reverse complement strand
CTGATCCGAGTCAAGCAGTCTTCCGTTGCTGTTGACAATCGCCACATTAGGTTTTCCCGGCTGGGATTTTCCGTCGATGGCATGGATGGTGCGCCAGACCTTATTTGGATCTGTGCGGATACTCAGTTCTCCAGCGAACTTCTGCCATCGGTCAGTCTTCAGTTTCTTAATTGTGGCGAGGGCTGCCCGTTTGGCTTCAATCCATTCATGGCGGAAGGCTGGGTCCTCATCTGCCTTTCGTTTTGTTTCTTTGCACTTTTCGATGGCTTCTTCTGCTTCCTTGCTCCACCATGGGACTGTGCGCCGCCTGCTGCCGCGCGGAATGGATTCCTTTGAGGCCTTATGGACGGCTTTGAGGAACAGATTGTATGCCCTGTGTACACCGATTACAGCTGGAGGTAGACAGTGGTCAAGCTGGTCAGCGATGATTCGTCGGTATTTGGCCCAGTCGGCTTTGGCATAGGACCATTGTGCCCGCGCCGGGCGCCTGCCCGGACGTTGACCGCCGGTGGCGGTTGTTACCAGGACAGGTAGGTGGTCTGAAAGTGTAGTGGTGAGGACTTTCCATGTGGTACAGGTGGTCCTGGATGAGTGGCATAGGGTTAAATCCGGCGCCGTGCCGGATTCGGCTTGGGTAGCAGGTGGACGGGTTATGCTGCCGTCATTGAGGATGGTTTGGTCCGTCTGGATGGCCCATTCATCGATGGTGTCTCCCAGTTCGTCCCCTGGTCGGTGCGGTTCCCAGACTTCCGAGTGAGCGTTGAAGTCTGCGCATATGATTGAGTTTGGGGCAGTTGGCAGGTAGTGTGGATCAAAGCATTGGGTCCGCATTTCCGCAGCTTGCCTCTGTATGGGTGGTACGTATACTGAGGACAGACGGATATCTCCACCCTTCATATGGAGCTTTACGGTCAGAGCGTCCGTAGTTTGGTCGGCAGGGGCGGTTATCCTGTCTGTGGATCTGGAGTAGTGAATGTCCTCTTTGATCAGGATTGCCACTCCGCCACCTTTGATGACTGTGCCAGCTCGTCCAGTCTTCCGATGCTGTACCTCCATGGAGTATCCAGGGAATTTGGGCAGTTGCTGATTTTCTCTGAAGTGGGTTTCTTGGATCGCCGCGATGTCGATTTCCAGGTCGTCCATGAGTTTCTGCAGCCAGGGTACCTTAGGTCTTAATCCTCCAGCGTTCCATTGGAGGATTCTGAGATGGGGATGGGGAGTTTGAGGGCGAGGGCGAGGGCTTGATAGGCCATGGGTGGGCCGAATTGCGGGGCTGGGGCCAAAGGGGAGGGCGGGGGATGTTGTGGTTCTGGCTGAAGCTGCAGTGCTACATGTTGCGGCGGTACTGGGTCGATAGGCTGGATTGATTGGGTTTGCAGAATTTGCCGGTGTACCGGCACTGGTTGAGGGGGGTTAGACGAACAGGTAGGGCAGAGCCAGGCGTTGGTGTACTCGCTGAGAGTTCGCAGGCCTGAGCAAGCCTTGTGGGTCCAACCGGAGCATGAGTTGCATAGGACGCAGTTCTGTTTGGCATTTTTCTTACACACTGGGCACGGCCACCGTGGAGGGAGGGGGCCAGGGTTTTCTTCGATGTCACCGGACAGCAGAAGTAAGCGAGCCCAGTAGTCCGGATTACCGGGCTCGCTTAGAAAAAACCCGCCAGATAGGTAGGGGGAAGGGTATGCCCAGAAAGCAGACTGGGCCTCCAACACAGGAGAGGGGCTCCCCGTAGGAGCCAGGATATTGAAAGCCATTTGTTGCCCGACAGTTCCTTCCCGATGGGGTTCCGTGGGGTCCCAGGGGTGGGGTCCTGTAGGGGTTCTGCCGGACCACCGGCGGCAAGGTGCTTTCCAGGTCCAGATTTCGCAACCTCACCACATCCACCCATATTACTTTTCCATGCTCCGGAGGAGCATTTTACTTTCTTGTCCTCTTAGCACTTTAAAGATTCTCTGACAATATTCCAATGTTGTTAAACATTGGCTTTAATATTTGCTCGTATGTCGATGCCGAGGGAGAATTGGCAAGGGAAGGCCTCCATGAACGAACTTCCCCATCAAAAAAGTGGATCCCTTGGTACCAAATTTTGCAGTGAAAAAATCAGAAAGCGAAATTTTCAAAATTTTTCTTATGCTCATTGAAACGAGCGTAGTCGATTTACTACATATGCCCCCAGCCAAAACGCCTACAAACGCTGTTTTAGGCCATTTGACCACTGGTCAGTAGACCACCTAGACCGTAGTGACCAGTGGTCACTTCCGTCAGATCTGAAAATGACTCGCCCCCCCCCCCGGGGCCCCCCCAAAGAGCCCCCCAAAAAAATCCCTAGAATAAACCCAGTATAGGGCCACTTTTCGTGGGGGTTTGCCAATGGTCATTAGGCCGTAGTGACCACTGGTCACTTACATCGGTTTCGGCAATATGCCCATTAAAACAAGCGTTGTCAGCAGACCACCTAGTTTGTAGTGACCAGTGGTCAGTTCCGTCAGATCTGAAAATGTGCTCATTGAAACGAGCGTAATCTATTTACTATAAATGCCCCCCAGCGAAAACGCCTACAAACGCTGTTTTAGGCTATTTGACCACTGGTCAGTAGACCACCTAGACCGTAGTGACCAGTGGTCACTTCCGTCAGATCTGAAAATGTGCTCATTGAGACGAGCGTAATCGATTTACTATATATGCCCCCAACCAAAACGCCGATAAATAGGCCATTTGACCAGTGGTCAATAGGGCCCCAAGGCCGTAGTGACCAGTGGTCACTTCCATCGGTTTCGGCAATATGCCCATTGAAACGAGTGTAATCGATTTACTATAAATGCCCCTCACCAAAACGCTGAAAAACGCTGTTTTAGGCCATTTGACCACTGGTCAGTAGACCACCTAGACCGTAGTGACCAGTGGTCACTTCCGTCAGATCTGAAAATGTGCTCATTGAGACGAGCGTAATCTATTTACTATAAATGCCCCCCCATCAAAACGCTGAAAAACGCTGTTTTAGGCCATTTGACCAGAGGTCAATAGGGCCCCACGGCCGTAGTGACCAGTGGTCACTTCCATCGGTTTCGGCAATATGCTCATTGAAACGAACGTAGTCGATTTACTACATATGCCCCCAACCAAAACGCCGAAAAACGCTGTTTAGTGACCAGTGGTCACTTCCATCGATTTCGGCAATATACTCATTTAAACGAGCGTAGTCGACTTACTACATATGCCCCCAACCAAAACGCCGAAAAACGCTGTTTTAGGCCATTTGACCAGTGGTCAATAGGGCACCAAGGCCGTAGTGACCAGTGGTCAATAGGGCACCAAGGCCGTAGTGACCAGTGGTCACTTCCATCGGTTTCGGCAATATGCTCATTGAAACGAGCGTAGTCGATTTACTACATATGCTCCCAACCAAAACGCCGAAAAACGCTGTTTTAGGCCATTTGACCAGCGGTCAATAGGGCCCCAAGGCCGTAGTGACCAGTGGTCACTCCCACCGGTTTCGGCAATATGCCCGTTGGAACCAGCGTAGTTGATTTACTATACATGCTCCCAAAAAACTGCCAAAAAACGCTGATTTAGGGGGTTTGACCAGTGGTCAGTGGACACCATAGGACGTTGTGACCACTGGTCACTCCCACCGGCTTTGGCAATATGTCCATTGAAACGAGCGTAGTCGGTTTACTATATATGCCTCCAACCAAAACACCGAAAAACGCTGTTTATAGTGAGTTTTCCCAACTTTGACCCTGGGCGAGGAACGACGGGAGCCATGCTGACCAGTGGTCACTTCGGGCGGTATCGGCAGTATGATCATCGTTTTCAGCGACCCCGATTTACTATCTATGGGTACCACCCCAAGGCCGAAAAACGCCATTTTTAGTGACTTTTAGGCCAATTCTAGTAAAAGTGGGACTTAGAAACTTTTCGCCAAAACAGGTGAAATAATGCAAAGTTTGGGCCTATCTCCTGAAAGCTACAGAGCGAAATTAAAAAATCCCCCTCGTTACTTTGTGTGCATTGGCCGAAATATTCAAATAAAATAAACCAAACCGATCTAGCTGCTAGCCTGTGAAAAAAACTCCACCACAACCGAAGCGCCAAAATAGCGAAAGTCCGACTTTGGGGCCTTGGCACAGAGCCAAAATTGGCCAGGTGCCAAAATGACCAAAAAAAGGTAGCATGGGGGGATACTGTCTACCAACATATAACAGTAGTATTGGACCAAAATGCCCACAACGTTCCAACACTTCGCTAGAAAATGCACTTTCGAAAAGCATTATTCACCTAGAAAAAACCAAACGCAAACTAACTGTTGCCAAGTGCAAAAATTTGAAGTTTCGAATTCGAACCAAAACTATGGTGATACTTGTAGTACTACTCGAGTACTTTACGATGGTAACATTTTTACCCCTCCCGAACCTCTAATTGGCTGGCACCAGGCCAACACGGTCTCCAGAGGGCCGCGCAGACGCCTTTACACCCATATTATGTAGGGGCGCTATCGCGCCCCTACATAATAGGGTGGGGGGCTTGTCCCCAGAAAATTTGAGGGGGCTTGTACCTCAAAAATAAATTAGTGAAACTTGCAGAAAAATTAACGCTAATTTTATTTTAAATTAATTTTATTATAATGTGCAACAAAATCTTCAATTTTTATAAAAAAGTTATAAATTTTGGTCGATTTTAACGAAAAATTGAAAGGTTTAACAAAAAATTCCGGCGAAGCCAGAAATTTTTTGAAATTTTAGTGTAAAAACAAATTTTTTCCGGCCATTTTTGCCTCCCTTGGCTATTTTTTCGTTACCCCTTGTCCCCGACGGCGGTAGAGCTTGTACCTTGTCCGGGTTGGGGCGGGAGGATTGGACTCCCCCAGACCCCCTGCGTTAACTTATGGTTCTAAACAAACGGAAATAAAGCCGAAAAATTTTGGCATCGATAAAGACGACTTAAACAGGCCAGAATTAATCATTTATATAGGTATAGTTACCAGCCACTAGTCCAAATCCGTATTCATGTGAGCCGGCCACTAGTCGGAATGTCGTCCGTGGTTAGTGCCAAAATATAAAAACCAACAAAAACAGTCCAAAAATAAATTCTTCACAAGACCTTTCGCCCAATCACGCCAGCTTTAGACAGATAGTTTCCTTAGAAAAAGAAAGCACAGCATAAATTAAAGTCTTACATATATATGCTTACTCTTAAAGCCATATAAAAGTTATCCTTCCAACGAAACACAAAAAATGCTGGCTTAGACAGGGGCATAAATCTTTTATACGTATATATATAATCGACAGGGGTGCATTTTATGCTAAACTAAATGGAGTGGAGGCAAAGAAATGATGGAAATGGAGAAAAATATTTGCCGCATAAAAAGCCACATTCAGCAAACGAACGCGTTATATAATATATATGTATATATGTATTTATATATATTACATATATACACACATATATACGTATATATGATATCACGATATCATGATATTACCAAGAGTACATAATAACTAAGAGTGTGACAAGCGTCCCACTCTTAGTTATTAGGCTGCAGACATCATCTGCACAATAAAGGCCTACCCCCCCACAACTGAGTACCTGGTGACCCCCCCCCACAACTGAGTACCAGGTACACAATTGTGTACAAGCACTCGCTTGTATGTTTACATGTTGAAGCTCAAAAGTGGCCAGCTGTTGATGGAATGTTTTTGGCTTCAACATGTAAACATACAAGCGAGTGCTTGTACACAATTGTGTACCTGGTATTCAGTTGTGGGGGGGGTCACCAGGTACTCAGTTGTGGGGGGGGGTCAGCCGTTATTGTGCAGATGATGTTTTTCGCTGGATAACTGAGAGCGTGACGCTTGTCACAATCTTAGTTATTATGTACTCTTGATATTACCATGGTTTCATGCCTGCTATATACACACATATATATATATATATATGTGTGTTAGGATGTTAGGATGTTAGACTAAATACTGTCAAATTTAACCTTCAAAAACACAATTTCACACCATTTCTGCAATCATTTAAAACCTACAAAGCTGTTTGTCTGCAAACACACTTAAAGAGAATAACCCCAAGTTCAAGCCATTGGTTCAATTATTCTCTTAATTGCTAATTTAAAAATTTCTTGATATTCAACTTCTTGGAAACCAAATTTCGAAAAGGAAAAGCAAGTTTAATCCAAACAAGAAGTCAAGTGCCCAAATTTAGGGCGAAACTGAAGTTTTGTGGGTTACACTAGCGTAGCCAGAAAAAATTTTCGGGGGGGAATGCCAAAATTTGGTGGGGGGTCTGGGGGGCGGAGCCCTCCAGAAGTTGAAAAACTTGTCAAATATGTTACGTCTCAGGAATTTTTTCAAAGCATTCTTTGAATTAAAGAACAAAATGAGGCTGAATACGTTTTCAAGCACGCAAATGATGCATAAACTGGGCGAACCACATCCAATAAGGTATTTAGCACTCATTTTTGGCGTTCCAAACCCATATTATGACGGTAAATTTAAGTAAATACGCGCCGAAAGGCGCGAAAATGTTTTGAAAGGACGTTTTACACATGGCAGGAAAAAATTCCAGGGGGCAACACAATTTCGGGGGGGGGGGGGAATTCCCCCCATTCCCCCCCCCTGGCTACGCGCCTGGTGGATTATATATCCCCACGTCAAGCGGCCCATTTCCAATTTGTGGTACTGGATTAAATATTTCATGGCAATTTTTATGGACGGAGCTTTATGGGGCATATTTTTGGAAACTGTTTTCAAGTTTTTACGCATTTACGTTTGAAAACTGTAAAAAATTCGCTAAAATGACTAATTTTAAGAGTTTGTCCAGTTAAAATAACGAAAATTCCTCCAAAAATCCGGTGAAGCCAGAACGTTTGTAGTAATTATTCGGGGTATGGGGGGAGGGTCGAAATTTATGGGGAGCAATCTGGGGGGCCTTCGAATAACCCCCCAAATCGAAATATGCCATAGGTGCTGCAATGATATATGCATTATTTCTTTCTTTGCTACTAATTCTGTTACATTCTTGAATTTCACAAATTTTTCTTACATAATATTTCGACAAAGGCAATCACAGGCTCAACTCCCTCGCCCTGTTTTAACTTAAGACCCAGGTGGCGAGGCGAGTTGGCTAAATTTCATTAAATAAGAAAGAGAAAGCAGACGTATATTTATTACCTAACCTAACGTGTATACAAGAGAAGAATATAAAATTTAAGACAGGGATGGAAAATTTTCACAAGCAAAGAGAAAATACGAGATATACCTGCCCAAAATTTCAATCCCATATTTTTACGTAGATGCGCTGTAACCGCAGAATCTAGACGGTTTCGTGATCACAGTCAACATTTCATGATACAATTTGGCACCAATCTATTGAGTAGTTGTAATTTTGGTTTTACTGTTAGATTCATATTCACTCAGAACAGGAAAGCCTATATATTGCAGAAACGTCTGTAGCTATATATATATATATATATATATATATATACCCACTTAATGGTAGAACTACGGAATGACACTTCTATTTTTGCATATACACAACCTAGCACGTATATACATATACATTAGAAATAAACGTTGAGAACCGCTGAAAGTCTGTTGGACTTAGTCAAAAATAATAATGCAAATCCTACAAGAGTTACGAAAGAACGTATGCGTAAGCAATAGAGTATATATATATATATAAATTAACTCAAACGATGTGCACAACTTGTTTTACTCGATTTTCATGTCATTAATACGTAACTGCCGTTGTCCCTACTTCATTCCTTGTCGACTTAAATCTAAATCTAACTAAACATGTTCGACAAAACAGATTGGATAAAAACTTGAACAAAAAAAACGGGAATTCCTTCAGTCCCTTCTCAATTGGGTTAACACACAGCCAAATTATCTTTGCAAAAAAAGAAGTCTGATGACGTGAAAGCCCCCCAAAAAAGAGCTAGCCTTAAGTCTTTCCATTGAAATGGAAACACAGAGTCAAGCGAAAAAGCCAAGGCAGGCTCGAGGAAGAAGAAGAAAGATTAATGATTAACACTATAAGATGGACATATAAACAAGAAAGCGGATAAGAAAGTAGTCTCCTCATTTCTCATACGAAAAGGCGCAGACGCCAAGAAAGAATCCAGAACTCTAGAGCAATTTATAGGCGAAAAGGCTTCAGAAGATAATACTTGATTTGACAGACTTTGTAGAAGAAGACATAGGAAGCCAAAGGCATGTATGGAATCTCTATGTTGACTATGCACTAAGCAACATGTTATCAAATAGACACAGAAAATATGTCTAGAACAGTCATCCCCCCTCCCCTTCCAAGTCTGTCCATAAATTTGGACCAACATTCTAAATTGAAACACACAAGGAGCTGAGGGGCGTAAAGGGACCTGGGTCTTACTTACTACTAGGCAACAACATGTCTTGTCTAACATGTCATAAAATTAAGCTGCCGTCATTTTACCTACCTACTAAAGGGGTCTTGACAGAATGCAATTGGATAGGTACACTGGAATAAGATTAAAATAATGCCAGTGCCAAACATTACCTTATCAGCAAGCAGAACAGATTAAAAGGGATGTATAAAGTATTTGTGTTTACTTTCTTGTTTACCAGCCAAAAATTTGAAGCTTAAATGAAATGATTTGACAGACTCTATTAGCAAAAGTATCACTTAAATTCCGTAACCCTACAATCGAGCCAGACTTAGCAGATAAATAACTGAAAGAGAACGAATGAAATATATAGCACAGTAACACCTGTGACTCAAAAGAATAGGCTTCATAGCATAACAGCATTTCTGCCATTCCAGTGAAAACCGCAAAAACTAAATTGACGTGATGCATACCAGGTTAGAAATGTATTGAAAATACGCAATATATAATATATTTGTGAAAAAGAAAATATCACTGAATTGAAGAAACTACCAACCAAATATATCTCCTACAAAAACTTGGCCAAAGCCAAAAATATCCCTACTAAATTCATAGAGAGCAAAGTTGCTTGTTACATTTAGACTAAATGCGCTATTACTCCTTCTCCGCAACAGCAATTCTTTCCATGACTTGGCGGTGAGTGTTCTAGCCTGACACAGGTACCTGACCTTTTTCAATTATCCTAATTAAACACATCCATAGCTGTCCGTATACACGTTTCCCTATTAAATCTAATAAGCTTTCAAACAAATGTTTCACCAAAATAAGCGGATGCTGTATACAACAGACAGAAGCAGCACTCGCAATTGCAAGCTGAAACTGTTTTGGCAGTCTACATCCCAAAATTGAACCTCACTAAGAAGCGCAGTGGCTTCTTACTGCACCACACCAATGGAGAATCATATCAAGTCAAAAATTAAATTCTAGCACGTCTGTTTTAGCCAGTGACTCCCAGCGAGTGCCGGAATCCATTAACACGTAGCTCCGCGTATATCCGAGATAACCCAAAGGGCGACCGTCCTTTTTGGGTGTTACAACACACTTGAAAATCACCTTGGAAAGCTGCATGAGCGGTTACTCAGTGTCATCTCCAATTCATTCATTCAATATCATTAAAAATAGAAATGTGGCGACAGTCTTAACTGTGTGACCACACCGGATTGATACCTAAAAATCTCAAAATTGTGCAAACGTAAGCTACTTTCGAATCATCCATAGGAAAATTGAAGCTGCACACGTAATGCTCATCCATCATGCATCGGTTGGATGCGTTCGTGCCGTAAACGTTAAAGCTATCATTTGCGTGACTATGCCTATAGTATTCTTGGCTCATTCAACCAAATAAAACTATTCAAACCATACCTTAACAAGGGTATGCATTCTTGAGGGGTCCTGTACCTGTTTTAACCCAAATTTTACCTGCCCTTGGACCTTATCTCTAATTTGCGGGGAGGGCCCAAGCAGAAAAGTTTCTACAAAAAGTGAAATTTTTTCGCGCTGTTAATTTTTGGAAATTTTAAGAAATTTTGGCTAAAATTCGTATAATTTTTAGTTTGACCCGACTGTCCTGGCACTGCCCCCTATCCCTGATTTTGCTAGCCCTCTTGTACCGTACCCCCACTTTCGGGGAGGTCCCGGCACCCTGTTAAAGTGTGATTCAGACTACTGGTGAGCAGAGAGTCAATCATTGACTTCATGAATCGTTTGATCGTTATTAAAAGCTACAATTCGCTTTGACAGAACTACATTAAAGATTTCACAATCAATAATAACTATCCTAGTAATGCCGATACCGTCTGAATACGTTAGATACAAAAATATCATAGCGAACACAGGCACACTCCAGCAACTTTATTAGCTTGCAGAGTTAGGAAATAACAGACCATGAAATTGCAACAATTTACTTAACACTAGCAAACTTACAACAAAATGCAAACAATAGGATGAAAACGCTGAAGTCAGCCAAAATGTCTACAGGCTGAAAGTGGTCACAAGATTTGGAAGGAGCGTTGCCGATAAATTAAAGGAAAATTAAATATTGGCGAATCGAAGACAGGGGGGGTTTGGGAGATAAACAAAACGCCGAGCTAGGATATACCAAAGGAAATTTAATGAATATTGTATATAATGCAAGTTCATATATCCGAAAATTTCTCAATGCCTGCGCGTATTTTGTTTACACCTTTTATTGTGTGCATAATAGTACTTCTAATTTGTGTAGCTAACTGTATAAATGTGTTTTTGCTTTATACGAAGTTTCCATAATGCTGGGTTTATTTTACTGGGGGCGGGGGGTGCGCCCTCCCCCACTTTTTGGGTTCCCCCCCACTCGAGCACCTCCCCCCCCCCCCCACTCGACCCCACCCCCACTTTTTTGGGCTTCTCCCCCACTCACCCTAAGGTGCCCAGAAATTGCCAAATTTTTAGGATTTTTGGTCAAATTTTTAAAAATTTCGCCCTTTTTGGTGCTGAAACTTGATTTTTGAGCACTTTTAAGCATAGTTATAGCAGTGTATGTGGAAAACAGGCTATTTATACAGCATTTTTAGCATTTTTGGAGCATTTTATTCACCCCCCCACATATATTTGCCTAAAATAAACCCAGTAATGTATATTATTATTGTCCAGCCCAAAGAAAACAGATGCATGTTGATAATTATTTCTCTCTAAGACGTGATGAAATCGCGTTTATTTATTGTAATGCTGGCATTGTTTCATTTTCCTGATGGGGGTTCTTCATGTGAATTTTTTCGGGGAAACTTAACTATTGAACTTTACATTTAAAAAATGTTCCAACTTCTGGGGAAACCCAGAAAACCCTGCGTTCGTTTCTGGGAAACACAGAAAACCTGCAGTATTCAAAACTTGTCAAAAAGAGAAGTTGGTAATTTCCGTTGTCAACAAATAGTTTTGTGCTAAACAAATAATTTGGCCATAGCCATCCTCAACCCCCGAATCTCCAAATATTGGTTACACCCATGCAAGAATGAAAATCGTTGCAAAAATATTGTATCGCTACAAAAAATAATTTTCCATCAATACACTTTCACAAATTCTTAACGTTAAAATGTTAAATTAACAGAATCAACGAATGATGTCATCTCAAAAACCTCTGAAGAATTAAACACGTATACATTATAATATGTACACAACTCCTAGCGACCTTAGACAATCGTTAGCAGAATGCACCATAAGGATCTCAGACAAAAACCAATACAAACAAAATGAAGTTATCCATTTTTACACTGTTCGGACATAAAATCTTCTTGCTTTTTCACATGAGATAATCAAAATAAGGCCTATCAAAGCCCGTGAACTCTCCAGTTAGGCCACAACAGGACCTCCGGTTAACTATCGTTCCAGAAACCTCATAGGAAATGGAACCAAACCAAAGGTTAGTCCAACTGCTAAATTCACTAAAATCGGGACTCAAATTCCCAATCCTAATTCCGGCATTCGTCCAAAAATCTGGCATAGGCATCTCTGATTACTTTGAAAGCCTCCGGATCAACATAGGGCAGTTTAGTGATCGGATCAAAGTATCGGGCCGGCAGACCGGTCACAACGCAGTAGGACGGCAGCGGAGGTCGCAGCCTACCGGAGGGATAGCAGGGATTTCCTGAAGACGATGAAGATTTACCGGCAGCAAAGGGACAGGCCTTTTTGAACGTATCCGTGTCACTGAAGATCACAAATGTTCGTTCATGAAACTCTGAACCATCACCAGAGGATACAGTCACCGGTTTTTGATCATCAACTGAACTGTTAGCATCATCGAGATCAGTTCTAAAAAATTGATAGAACAAGAGTAAAAATATCGCATTTTGCTTAAAGTAGCAAAATAACACGAACGTATTTAGGCACTACTTACCTATGAATACGAAACAGTTTGCAAAGGTAGTCTATAGAGCTTTCTTGACCTGATGACTAACAAGTAACTATAGCACAAGGTTAAGACGTAGTATCTACAAGAAGAGAGATTGGTTACAACAACCCTGTGACTGCAAAGGCACTGTACATAGTGCTCGGAACGGTTCCACTGGAACCGGTAGAACCGGAACCGGAACCGGAACCGGAACCGGAAGGATTTTTAGAACCGGAACCGGAACCGGAACCGGAACCGGTAGCATTTGGAACCGGACCGGTTCCAGTGTAATTTGTTTCAGATGTTTTGAAAAATGTATCCAAAAATTAAGTTTTCGCCTGCAAATTTTCAAAATTTCTCTAGCTTTTAAATAACACTTTCAGTCGGGAAATTCTGAAAATTTTTCTAGCTTTTGAATGTAGTCTTTTGAAAGTTTTCCGAAACCCATTATGCGGCATTATTTTTTAACATGTAAGAGTTATAACTTTTTCTTGCATGTTGGTAAGATATGCAATTACTTTTGAGCTGATGATTCCTTTTTGGAGTAACCAACTTTGAAGCACTAATAATAATTGTTACTTGGAGCAAGGTCTGTCTCTTGTGCATTTTATTGTGCACATGCACACTTTTTCCAAGCTGCACACTTAAATTTATTAATGCACACTTAAATGCACAGTCAAATTATACTTCCGCTAACCACAAAGAGTCCTAAAAAATTTAGAAAGTGCTTCAAATTTTAAAAAAAGCTCTAGCTTTTAGCTGGGGGCTGCCGCCCCCAGACCCCCGCATCTTCTTACTATTTTTCGATCAGAGCAACGTCGCAAAGACCTTACTTCTGTTCTATTCTTTCTTGTTTACAAAAGCCACTAATTAATTATTGAAATATTTTGGCTTTGGGTTGTATTTATATACTTATATATGTCCCTTCATTGTCAGAAATAAGCGACTGGATTAAGCCAATTTCTCTTAAAGTATTTCTTCACATTTTTTCCTTTACAACGGTTCGACGCGTACAATGCTAGCTCTCTTACTGCCGTTTGTTAATCTGTTAAAACGACAAGAAATTGTTCAGAAAAATTTTTTAAAATGCAACATTTTTTCCAATAAAAACATTTTTTCCAAAACGCACCCTATTTTTTAATATGCACAAAAAATGCACAAATATCCGATATCTATCAAAAACAAACCCTAACTTGGAGTTAAGAAACCATCTTTATATCAAAATATAGCCTAAGATTTCTTTTTCTAATAAATATATACCTGGAACCTAACTTTGGTTTTCTAGAGTTTTCACTGAACATTAGAATGGGTGCATACAGATTTTCGCAATTTTCTCTTAGTAGACAGTCGTTGACAAACAAACATATGAATTCTTTACTGTTTCCAAATTTTTACATTTTTCCACTTCTTACAGCTACAATGTACCGCCAAATGTCAAGAAATAAGATTCCAGTGTATATGTCTTGCTGTATCAATGCAAAAAAGAAACATGACTAGTTTTTGAGCAAACAAGATAGAGGATTGCGAACAATTAACAAATTCTTGGTCAATTGTCAAGCAAAGTAAATCAGAGGAGAGGACCAGCTAATTAGTGGCAGTGACATGCTGTGAATGCGTAAAATTCCTATACTTAGTGACAGTTGAACAAACTATTACCATGGGACACAGGAAACGAGTTTAGGATTGAAATTTTTTACATATTCATTACACTTTTAACACATTTTAACACTATTAAAACTGGCATAAAAATTAATTACTATTTTACATGTAAATTAATAACGTTGAGCATATAACAACGTTGGCTCATAAGGTTTTGGTCCAATTTATATAAAAAACTAAAAAAAATTGAATTATAAGCCTTTTTACAAAAATCTCAATTGGAACCGGAACCGGAAGCTAGAACCGGAACCGGAACCGGAACCGGAACCGGTGCTCTGGAACCGGAACCGGAACCGGTTTCAAAAATCGGAACCGGTCCGAGCACTAACTGTACACTGTAGAATTACAGCCCCAGAATTTTGCTCCACATTACACTACTTTAGCACAGTTTACCCCTCATCAGGCGGGTTTTCAACAATAGGCATGCGACAGGAATAGTAGGTAATTCTGGGTCCGACAATCTGCTTCTGCTTCGACAATCTGGCGCGCTTCTTTCTGTCAAGCTCATCCTGCTCAAACCGAGCTAAAATTAAAAAGCTTATTTCAAACATACAACATACGAAAAACCTAATATTAGACATTTCTAATCATACGTGTATTGTGCGAACTAAGCAAGTGGTAGTTAATTCACTGACTGTATCATAAAACTTGGCCACAAACTTAAAGCAACAGTATGTACAATCAGTGGGCACCGGAAAAACTATAATTCTTCAGAGGCATTTGGACAAAGTTTTGAAGACAGGAATAGTCACAAGAATAGGAGACGTTGAATATACGTACGTACGTACCCAAGGATTTCAAATTCTGTTCCTCAGTTTTCTTGGCTTCTTCCAGTCGCTCGGCCTGTGTCATAGGCCTCACTGTTTTACGTATTTTTCGCTTCTGTTGAGACTTTTCTGACTTTCTTAGCGCCAGCGTTTCCTCCAGGTCATCGCGGCGTGCCAACGTAGATGCACGCAGCTTTTCTACAAACAAGCAATGTATCAACAAGAAACACTACCACAACTAACGGTAGCACAGATATGAACAACTGAAGTCTCAGAGAATGCTAGTTTAAAAGGGAAACGCAGTGCTATTGCAGAGGAAGTCAAAGCCAAAACATTCCTCTGTCCGTTTCTGTAGAACAAAATTTACCACAAACAGGATTAAAATCCGACCAGACACGCAGGCACACAACATTTCGATAAACGTGAAAGGGATTACCATCCAGCACTGGATCTTGTATAACATTCTGAACTGGCTCCGTCTTAGCACGCTTAGGCTTGGGTTGTTTGTCTGTTGGACCCCGCTTATATACTGGTTCCTATAAAGAAAATAATGCACACCTAACTAACGCATTCGCAAAGAACATGACCAAACAGCAGAACACTGTGCAAAAGGAAAAACGCCCTTTTCTCCGTCTATCAGGGATGAACACCAGAAAAAACTACCGGAAAAGACGGTTTTTTCCGTTTTTTAGATGGCATCTATAAACATATATATATACTTATACAAGAAGGTAAAATGCTCCTCCGGAGCATGGAAAAGTAACATGGGTGGATGGGGTGAGGTTGCGAAATCAAGAGAAGACTAGCTTTGAAAACGCTTAATATGGGCTAGGTTCTAAAAGAAAGGAGGACTAGGTTGTGGGCGAACTAATATGGGCACAGCGTCGCCGAACAACCCAGCGTCGACTGACCCTTCAAACGCAAACTGGAACCAGCCCAGCAAAATAGGTACGTCGGACGGCAAAACGGATACCGGGAATGAGCAGGGCACACCAGAAAACCCCTATAGACAAAGTTTTGAGAGGCCAGGTAGAGCCTACTATGGACCTCCAGGAAGCGGTTTCCGACTTGACCCTCCCGACGGCAAAGTGGAACCAGCCCAGCAAGATGGGTGGGTCTGACGGTAAAACTGACTGCGGGAATCGATTCTCCGTGCCAGAAAACCATTGTATGGAAGATTTGAGATTTCAAAGTTAAATAGATAGCGAGAAATTTCGATTTTTCATTTTTCGAATTTTCGCCATCTCTGACGGGCCACTGTGGTAGCTAGGTAAGTGATAGAGAAACACAACCTGGACCGTTAGTTAGTTCAATATATATAATTTTTGAATATAAAAAGAAATCAGCTCCAGCTCCTAACGTTCGACCTGAGCGACGACCACAAAAATGGTCACTTTTCGCTACGAGCCGACTTTGCGGCGCCACTGCGGCGCAAAAAAAGTTGTGATTCTTAAATTCTTAGAGGGTACTACTAGACCCTATAGCCCTTTAGGTTGGCCCACCGCTGCAGATCACGTGAAAGCGGCGAACGTTATGTACAATACAACCATCAAATAGGAGAAACCGGAAAAAAAACATCGCCGCCATAACCGGTCCGGGGCGCAACTTTTTAACGGTAAGTGATACGGGGCTGAAACTTCACAGACATACTAAACTCGATGTGCTCTACAATTTGCGCATGAAATCTGCGCAGCTTCTGCGCAGCTTACGTATTTTACACTGTCTCCAGCCACTTTTCACACATATTATAGGGGTCGCTGCCGCGACCCCTATGATATCCACGTATTTCCGGTACTTTTTCCTGAAAATTTCAAAAACTTTTCGCGCCTTCGGCGCGTATTTCTGTATTGTAGACACCTTTCAGTCTTATGATAGGACTCTTGTCCGAGATATGTAGAATACTTTGTAGTGAAAGCTTATCCAATAAAATTCTTTTCGCATAAACTAATTTCCTAAAATACCTGAAGAAGTACACGCGTACACATAGTAACCACTCTAGTAAGATGATAATTGATAACCACTCTGAGCATGTGTTGAATAGGATCGTGGATATATATACGTATGTACTTACATACATAGGTATGTACATGACCTGTTTAGACACCAAAGTGCACAAGAATAACCCAAAATCATTGCTAAATCGCTCGAAAAATTAGATTTTCAAGCTTGAATTTTCCGGAAACATCTAGCTTTTGCTCGAGGCTGTCACCCCCAGACCCCCATTTTTAAATTCGTGTTTTTTATCTTGGTGTTGTGCTTCATTATGATTGCTCTGTTCTTTCTATTTTTACGATTTTTCCGAAATCTTTCTATCTGCTTTTAATTTTAAAATGTTCTATATAAATACTCCCAAACCAAATTTTATACTAATTTTTCCCTGTGGCAGCTTTGGTTTTTCTGGCTGCCGAAATCAAAATTTTCAGTGTTTCCATTAAGGATTTTTTACAGTTTTACAAAATTTTCTCAGCTTCTGGGGGCTCCGCCCCCAGACCCCCCACATTTTCCCCTGTAACTTTATATTCCTGTCAAAAACACACGTATATACATACACATGCTTCGACTTTGGAAAAATAGTTGTATATAACTTGGTTATACTATTCGTTAAATGTTAAAAATGCGTTCAAATACAACATAATCAATAAAATTCATTAGTTATCATTGCAAAACTAAAAAATAAGAATTTCGCAATTTTTTGCGAAGTTCCGCAAAAAATTTTGGAGGACTGCGTAAAAGTTCGCAAAAAGTTTCGACGAAAAAAAACACAGAACCTAGCCCATATTAAGCTAAGCGTTTTCAAAGCTAGTCTTCTCTTGATTTCGCAACCTCACCCCATCCACCCATATTACTTTTCCATGCTCCGGAGGAGCATTTTACCATCTTGTCCGCTTAGCACTTTAAAGATTCTCTGACAATATTCCAATATTAAGCATTGGCCTTAAGATTAGCTCGTATAGAGGTCGGGGAAAAAAAACCAACCCGCAAGTGGTGGGGAAAAAAAACCAACCCCCCGTTTGGGCGATGGGGATGAGCTAGCGGGCTCAAATTTTGCATGCAAGTTGGTAGGGCCCATCCCACCTACCACACCAAATTTGAGCTAAATCGGACCACTTTTGAACATTTTGTGACATTTTGAAAATTTTGGCATTTTTGACCCCCCAAAAATTCAAAATTTGCCTATTTTTGAAGGCCTGTAAAAAATTTTCCATAGCAGTTAGATAATAACTTTTAATAGTTTCTATGAGAACAACATGTGCTCTTTCCAAAAATGTCGGTCTCGCCTTCCTGCGACGCTTGGCAAGCTGCCAGCAGAATTTTTACAAAATGGGAAAAAAAAACCAAGGGGTGGGAAAAAAAAACCAATTTTTGGTTTTGCTGCCAAACTCCCAAAAATGGTTCTTAGTTGCTCAAAAGTCATCCACATAGCAAGTTTAATGCGTTCTTTCACGTGAACAGCTCAAAATTGCATTTGGACTTGGCAATTTTGTGCTAGCCGGTAAAAACATCATTTCGGCGGATCGGCTGTTTGGCTCAGCTAAAGCGGCCAAAAAGTACTCTGGGACAAAGAAATACGCGAAAAAACACTGAAACAATGTTTATGTTAATTTATTTCATCGAATTTCGAAAGATTTACAAATTTTTGCATTTTAACATAGAAACTGGCAAATTTGATGAAACCTAGCCAGTTGATGCTGCAAATTTTGATGTTTGATTTTCTCACTTACTATAAGGAATATCGCAAAAATAACTGCAGATATGAAGTCAGCGACGCCGATTTTACCTGCCGCATGCATAAAATCGCTAATATGAGTTACCCTGACCGAATACTGGGGTTGGTTTTTTTTCCCACCGGTTGGTTTTTTTTCCCGCCATTGGTTTTTTTTACCCCGGCTAATTAACCGTTAATTACTAATTAACGACAGGACCTAGAGAGGCGATTTATATACCAAAATGACAGTCTAGACAGGGCTTGATAAGAAAATAATTTGTAGCCGGATTGCTCCACTGGGTAGTTCTGCAGAGTCCAAAAAGTGGCTACCTTGGTTTTTTTCCCCGACCTCTATATGTCGAGGCCGAGGGAGAATTGGCAAGGGAAGGCCTCCATCAACGAACTTCCCCATCAAAAAAGTGAATTCCCGTTTTGGCACCCAATTTAACAGTGAAAAATATCAGAAAGCGAAATATTCAAAATTTCTCTTGTTTAACTTAACTAATCTAATTTGGTTCACGTAGCTTAATTTTCCGGCTTAATGATGGATGCGTTTACAGTGAGATTAATGAGTTAAGAAGGAGCCGAGCACCCCGCAGGGTACACAGGACTGGGGCCACTTTTCGTGCATGGTACAATGACAAAAGTTGTTCGTCTCGGCTTTCATTTGATACCAAACTTGACCCGTTTCGAAGACTTTCATTTTTGAGCCCCACCGGACCCATAGTGGGTGGGACACCCACCCACAGAACGATTGGGCCACTTTTCGTGGATGGTGCAATGACAAAGGTTGTTCGTCTCGCCAAGGGCTTTCATTTGATACCAAACTTGACCAGTTTTGATGACTTTCATTTTTGACCCCCGCTGGACCCACTGGGGGTGGGGCAGCCACCCACAGGTCGGTGGGGCCACTTTTTGTGGGTGGTATAATGACAAAACTTGATCGCCTCGCCAAGGGCTTTCATTTGATACCAAACATGACCACATTTGAAGACTTTCATTTTTGCCCCCCACCTGACCCCCGACCCGCAGGCCTTGGGGGTCAGGGGTCACATCCACCGACCTCGGCAGTATGCTCATCGTTTTCAACAACCCCGATTTACTATATATGGGTACCACCCCAAGGCCGAAAAACGCCATTTTTAGTGACTTTTAGGCCATTTCTAGTAAAAAGTGCCAAGAAACAGGTGAAAAAATGTAAAGTGTGGGCCTATCTCCTGAAAGCTACAGAGCGAAATTAAAAAATCCCCCTGGTTAGTTTGTGTGCACTGGCCGAAATATTCAAATAAAATAAACCAAACCGATCTAGCTGCCAGCCTGTGAAAAAAAGTCGACCACAACCGAAGTGCCAAAACAGCGAAAGTCCGACTTTGGGGCCTTGGCACAGAGTCAAAATTGGCCAGGTGGCAAAATGACCAAAAAAGGTAGCATGGGGGGATACTGTCTACCAACATATAACAGCAGTATTGGACCAAAATGCCCACAACGTTCCAACACTTCGCTAGAAAATGCACTTCCGAAAAGCGTTATTCACCTAGAAAAAAACCAAACGCAAACTAACTGTTGCCAAGTGCAAAAATTTGAAGTTTCGAATTCGAACCAAAAGTATGGTGATACTTGTAGTACTACTCGAGTACTTTACGATAGTAACATTTTTACCCCTCCCGAACCTCTAATTAGCTGGCACCGGGCCAACACGGTCTCCAGGGGGCCGCGCAGACGCCTTTACACCCATATAATGTAGGTAAAAGTTTTCACAAACGATTTAAAAACCTTCTTACGGTGACTATAACCTGTTACATCTTGTTGCAGAATTTATGCACACGCCAAGACAGATTCATAGTGAGTGATAGAGGGGCACGCCTGATTCATAAATATTCTCTTCCCCTATGGTGCAAACATTGAACAACAAATTTTAGCTGCTTTGGATCAGAACCGAGATCGCTGTTAAACTTGTCAGTTTTCAAAATTTTTTACCTTTACTGTTTCTGTTACTTTAACTGTCTGTCTATTACTCTGACGTAAGTTGTATAAAGTACCAGCGGAGTGTCAGGTCTTTTCTGAAATATCCGACCTTCAAAATTGGACTCGTACAACAGTACGTACATATTCGTACGTACAATCCGGCTCCACTAAAACAACTAGCCACCAAGACCCTAGCACTGCTCCCAGATGCAGATCTAATCCTGCGGGCAGACGGAGCGGTGGTAGAAACGAGGGGAGATGGATCTGGCGAGTTCCCCTATATTCCGTATACTGGCAGGCATACTTGGTTGGTATACTATACTATGCAGGTATACAGGCGCGTAGCCAGGGGGAGGGGGAATGGGGGGAATCCCCCCCCCCGAAATTGTGTTGCCCCCCAGGAATTTTTTCCTATGTGTAAAACACCTATTTTTCAAAAAATTTTCGCGCCTTCGGCGCGAAATAAGTATATATACGTGTTTCGCACTAAAAAATGAGTACCAATTACCCTATTTGGTCTACTTTGACCACCTTCTGCATCATCTGGGTGCATGAACAAGCACTGCGCCTTAAATATTATTGTAATTTCAACGAATGCTCTGTAAAAATTCCACGAAGGTCACGAAATAAAAAAATTTCTCAGCTTCTGGGGGGCTCCGCCCCCAGACCCCCTGAAAAGTTTTGCATCCCCCCCCCGAAATTTTTTTCTGGCTACGCTAGTGCAGGTATCTATACGTACTTGTTATACTTACATTTCTTATAATGACACTACGTATATTTTTTCGTATACAATGTCAGTATACGAAATGAACGGGCACCATCTGGCGTAGTAGTAATAGACGGAGCTGGTGCTGCTCTTGTCTTTGACACTAAGTCCCCAGCTGGTGCTCTCTGCTCCAGCTACAGGTCTGAGCTGCTGGCAGTCTTGATTAACCTACGCTGGGTCAACAGACGGCTAGATAGAATGATGGAATCCAACTGGCCAAAGGAGATAAGAATTTGTACCGATTCACTGTCACTGCTCCAGAGGATTAAGGCCGGGCCTCAAGGGCGTCACTAAAACCCTGCCCGGCCAACCTTACCGGCCCAGCCTTACTAAAAACCTGCCCGGCCTACCTGCGCACTCTTATTGTTAATGTCTTATGCAGGGTAATTACTCTCCTTTTGTGTTTACACAGGGTCATGTGCAAACATGGATATGTAGTGACGTACAAGATCTTTTGTTATTCAATTGATAAGAGGATTAGATTGAGGTTAAGAAGAGGACATTGAATTGAAAAAGGAATCTAATTTTCTTTTCATTATACGTACATATATACGTATTATAGTCATAACAAATGAACTGTTTACATTTTAAAATAAACAATAAAATGGAAGTTTTTTATAAGCATTCGTTTATTTAAAAGAATTACATAGTTTATTCGGATCTTTTGCGCTTTCCCCCAGCTCTAACTGTTGATTTTTTGACCAATAATTTGAAATTTTGTATGGGTGCATACCGGAGGCTGATGAAATCAAAAATTTTAAAATTTTTTTAAAAATTTTAAATTTTAGTTTGGTAGTGGACGAGCAATTGTAACCGAAAATTTTTTAATAAAATTTTGCTGAAAACTTGCATACACAAAGGTTTTCTCCTGTTACTTCTTACAGCTTTAGCTTACACTGCTTACTTTAGCTATGTTATCAATCAAGTTTGGTATAAATTAGCCAAGTTTAGTTCACTGGACTACGTACGTATTTGAGAGGTTCCTTGTATTTGACTGCCATTTAAAATTTTTAATTGTACTTAAATATTTTTACGAATATTTGCATGCACTGCATAAACATATAAGTAGAAGCATTAGGAGAGATGAATAAAACACCCATATCCATGTTGCAATGCAATTGAAAAACCATTGAAAACAGGCGGGGGTCTGGGGGCGGCAGCCCTCAGTTAAAAATTAGAGCTTTATTAAAAATAGATTTTTTAAAAATTGAAAGACTTGAAAATTATTTTTTCAGAGCACTTTTTCTTTTTCAAAGGTTTGGCTGTGTATATATATATTTTGTTGTGTAAATTAGTTTTTCACTGTGTAAATTAATTTTTTGCGTTGTAAATTATTTTTTGCCAAAATATATATACACAGCATTTTACTCAAAAACCCCTGAGTTTTCGTCAACTGTACATGCATTAATAATTAACATTCATTTGAAAGCGTAACGTGTATCACAAACAATTAAAGGTCATTAAAGGTCAAACAATATATGTACACAACATACGCACGCATACACATAAACATACATCTACACATATGCATGATTTACACGCGTGACCACTAGTGGACATTTCCACTTTAAACTATTACAGTGGGCCAGGCAGGGTTTTAGTATACACTCTGCGCTCTGTGAGGCAGGTTGGCCGGGCCGCGCAGGGTTTTATACACACCCGGCCTCAAGCACAGACCTCACAGGCTGGAATATCTCTTTGGCGGGAACTTTGCAGGTTGAATGAATAATTAATATAGTACAGTACAGTACAGTACAGTGGATCCCCAACCATGTAGACATACGTAGAGGGAAACTAATCTGCAGATGAAGAGGCTAAAGAAGCGACTAAACTGGATCAGGATATGATGGAAATCGATTTCTCGACTGCCAAAGCCAAAATCAAGAAATATATCAGGGATTAATGCCTTCGTTTATGGAGGGCAGATGACGATGCAAATACCTACGGCGGAAACTGCCCTGTACACAGTTATAAGGAGGAAAATCTCAATGGGAAAGAAAGAGTAATGCTTTCGCAACTGAGATGCAACGGTCATTCTACCAACCTTGCCTAACCAAAGGTTCAGAATGGGCATATTCCCACTACACCTGAATGTCCTGATAGCGGGGCCCAGCAAGAAGGCCTGTCCCATTTACTCCCGCACTGTCCCAAACACCGGGTGGCCCGTAGACGGAATTTGGGATCCCATCCTAGGTTGAATATTCTTTCCCAGGGTGCTTGCCTTTCTCAGGGATGTGGGGCGGATATAATGATCCGCTTCAACCACATTGAACTTGTTCGCGATGGTCCAGGAACAGGAAGAAGAAGCAGACAATTTACAGAAAAGACATTTGTCACACATGGACCATGAACGCAATGAGGCTTAATCCATAAATCACTCAACTCAATCATAGTATACCCCTATATATAGCCATGGGGGCAAAACCCACCCGCCACATGGACCAAGGGTTGGAGCTATGAGCTCCAAAACACAGCAGCAGAAAGCGCCAGTCTTTCTTACCTACGTGTGCAAAGATCCAACCATGCCAAAATTTTGGTCCGTTGTAACTTTTGCCTGGGTTGGGCTAGAAAAGTTTTTCAAATATCAGCAATGATGGCAAGTCTTCCTCTTAGCACACATCAAAAATTTGATCGATCCGATTCACCGTTAATATGGCACATTGCCAAATGTGGCGGGAAAAAAACCCACATTTGGGGAGAAAACCCACCCAATTTTAGCCAATTGAACGTAAAAAACCATTCTCTACAAGGTAGACTAATAAGTTTTATGAAATTAAATCATTTTTAGCATTTTTCAAAAACTGTCTTATGTGTTAAACTTTATGAAACCTGTCCGTCTGATGCTGCTTTTTCAATGGCATATGAAATCTCTTACGGTGGTGATTCCTTTTGGGCACATATTGTTGGTTGGTGGCGTAAATCAAGATGAAATTTGACGAAACTTTCCGAAATACGTTCTTTTAGCGTTCTCACACCCTCCGAGCAATCCCGATTCAAAAATTCGAGATTTCCGGTCAGGACGGTTTTTTCCAATTTCTGAACGTTTGGCAGCAGCTATACAGTTATGACTATATTCATTCGAAAGATCTCGTTGAGCTTCGTATTTTTGCTTTTTAAAACAACGTTCTAGCTTTTCTCTACCATGAGATATAGCCGATTTTCTTGTTCTGGCGTCGAAAACTTGTCATTTTTGCAGAACTCAAATAATCAATCATTTCTTGAACTATGCATGCCGTAAAATCAAACTAAGTGCGTCGATCTGAAGGTCTCATATGGGCAAATTATCCGACGCATGATCGTCTTCCAACAGCTATCCCGTAGGCAGTTATCATAAAAAATGTAGGTTTTTCAAAAACACGACCAATTTTTTCCAAAGATTGTGGAGCATTCACCATGCAAGCTGGAGGGCTGAAGCTGATACTGAACAGATGTGTTCTGCACAAATATACCCAGGGACGTTTTTTAGTTTCCCCGATTACTGCTTTCTAGCTAAAGTAATCGCTTGACAAATTTGAAAAAGGAGGCAATATACAAGTTACGCACACATTTAAAATTATTTCTCAATAACGAAGAGCGATTTCACAAATAAAAAATCGTCCCCAGCTATTTGATGGAAGTATCGAATGATATAACCGATGACTCACAAAAAGATTTACTTGAGTCTGCAAAAAAATCTGGAAATTTATACTTCTAAAATGTGTTAAAAATATTTTTGAAAAGCAACATTAGTTTCATGGTATGCATTAAAAAGAAAAAATGTCACGCTGCATTTTGATATAAAAATGGCTTCATAACTCCAAGTAATGAATGAAAAATAATGGTGCAAACTTTATCTGACCAAAGGGAATCACCACCTTAAAAGGTACCTAGATTGGGATTTTTGATTTATACTAGCTAAAAAAGAGTTGAATTTTACACCGGAAGTGTCAGAATAGCGCTACGACAATTTTTGAGACCTGTGAGGGGTGGGTTTTCCCCCCATTTGGGTTTTCCTCCCATTGGGTTTTCCCCAGTTACTTTTTGCATTATATATACCGGCCTAACGGCACAACCTAGAGAGTACAAATGGGGTTAAAAGAAAGATCTAAGTACGCCAAGAACGATGGTATATAAAGTCCTTATCTATCCCTTATAATAAAAAGTTCCAGCCAAAATCAGAAAATGTGGGTTTCCCCCATGGCTATATAAATCCAGACCTACATTAATAACCAACAGCAATGATGAATGAATGACTGATTAAAGTCAAATATGCACTGAAAGGAAGAAACATAAAATTCACCTTATAAGCTTTTGTCACAACTCGTCTGGCTCGCTTAGCCTCAAACTCTTGATCGCTACTCTGGCCCTCAGCATCATTTTCAATGTCATCTTCGTTTTGATCAAAGTCTGAATCTAGATAGTCGCTCTCTGATTCAACAGGGCTTTCAAACTCCTCGTCGTTCTCTTCCTAGAAAAAGTCAAATACAATGTAAAAGGGGAGACCGAAACAGTTGCAAACAGTGTCAAAAATTATATTTCTCTCAGTTTTGTTCATCCTAATCTCAGACTACAAGTGTGTTTGCTGGGTTTTCTTTAGGCGAAAAAGGTAGGAGTTGGAAGTGGAGGAGCCCTCCACTAGTGGAGGGAAGGGGCGGAGGGGGAGACCAAAAGTCGGGGGAATCCAAATTGGTCTAAAATGACAAAAATTAGTAAATATAGCATGTCGTCAACACATTCTGAAATAACTATGCAAAAAATTGTTCAAAAATTGAACTTGAATACCAAACAGCCGATTTTAGACCAAAAAATTCCTGCAAACGCGGAAACTTTTTGAAAATTGTTACCACAAATCCTTAAAATTTGACATTTTCTGGGTACCTTATAGTGAGTGCGAGTGGGGTGGAGAAGCCCAAATAAGTGGGGGAATGGGCCGAGTGGGGAACCCAAAAAGTGGGGGGATCCCCCCTCCCCACTAAAGAAAACCCAGTGTTTGGAATGGAACCTCCCACCAAACAGACTAATTTCAAAGACCTTCCAAAGTTTTTGCTAAAAATGCCCAAAAAGAGCAAAAACCCTGAAAACATTTAGGTAAAAGTTTGGGCCCCCCAAAACAGTACCTCTACCCAGTTTTTGTGCCCAGCCACACCTATGTTTCTAACCTCATGAAATCCTCCATACGTTGTGTTATAGAATTCGTCTTCCTCGAGGTTCTCCATCAACTGTGCCATTTTCTGGCCAGCATTGGAACGACGTTCTCTTGACGTTACCAACATAATATATACGTATTCTGCCAATTCAATCCAATCTGAGTATACGTACGTACAAGTATACGTATATGTTAGGGATGCCCCGGGGCCAGGCCCCGGTCCCGGTGGTCAGGCCCCGGTACTGACCGGGGCCAAAAATTGGCAAAAGTTTGTAAATTTTTGACATTTTTTGACCAAAATCTTGAATTTTCGAAAGTCAAAAAGTGTTACAAATCGTTTGTTTTCCCGACGATATGAATGAAAACAAAGATAGTAACGTTTGTATATACGTATATGAAAAATTATTGCAAAACTTAAATTTTTCATAAAAAAAAAAAAAAAAAACTAGGGGGAAAAATGCCCTCGACGGGCAACCAACTTGGTAGAATAGGGAAAGACTTGAATGTTAAATACACGGTGCATGGTTACAACTGAGATTCTGCTGAAGCGGAAAAATGCCGTTTCTCAGCGACTAAAATGACAGAAACCAGCTTTGTGCGCCGAATAGGGAATCTACTCGGCGACTAAAATGAAAGAAACCAGCTTTGTGCGCCGAATAGGGAATCTACTCGGCGACTAAAATGAAAGAAACCAGCTTTGTCGCCGAATAGGGAATTCCCTCCTTCCGCCCTATTCGCGCGAACTTATCGTCTTTCGGGAGGAAATATATAGGTAATTATTCTGTTAGGAACTGCAAACGTAAGCATTGCGCTCAATATGACATTTCCCGTACCGGTTGCGTGGTGACTAGGGGTGGCGCTAGATTAATTTCTTTTTGAGCTACCTGATCCGTAAATATTTTATGCATACAACCGCTAGCAGGACCAACAGAAAGCAACAATAAGTATATATGCAGTTTAAACAATTTGTGGTCGACAGTCCTTGTGCTAAAACATATACAATCAATCGCATTTCATTTTATATATATGTTTGATTGTATCAATTCTCGGCAAGATCAGACAGAGCACACATATATATATATATATATATATATATATATATATATATATATATATATATATATATATATATATATATATATATATATATATATATATATATATATATGCTCTCAATGTTTCTGATAGCACATCGAAGACAGCGTATTTATGTCTGTGAAAACCTTGACTTACGTAAGTGCTTGATAAAACTGTTGTTTTGCATTCTGAAGTAATTCTGCCATTCTGAAGCTCTCTCATTATTCAGCAAAGCAACACATAACAGGCTTCAAAGTTCGCGCGAATAGGGCGGAAGGAGGGAATTCCCTATTCGGCGACAAAGCTGGTTTCTTTCATTTTAGTCGCCGAGTAGATTCCCTATTCGGCGCACAAAGCTGGTTTCTTTCATTTTAGTCGCCGAGTAGATTCCCTATTCGGCGCACAAAGCTGGTTTCTGTCATTTTAGTCGCTGAGAAACGGCATTTTTCCGCTTCAGCAGAATCTCAGTTGTAACCATGCACCGTGTATTTAACATTCAAGTCTTTCCCTATTCTACCAAGTTGGTTGCCCGTCGAGGGCATTTTCCCCCCTAGTTTCGCTATTTTTCCGCTGCAGAGAAAATCATGTCAGAGAGTTGCATATATACATATATAAAATATGAAAGTATATATATATATATATATATACAGTATTAAGATGACACAGTGTATAAAGTTCTGAAGTATATTAACGTTTATCCGCTGCGGTAGCTAGCTTTGCTTACATTGTGTATATATGCAACTTCTCTGACATGATTTTCTCTGCAGCGGAAAAATAAGCGAAACTAGGGGGAAAATGCCCTCGACGGGCAACCAACTTGGTAGAATAGGGAAAGACTTGAATGTTAAATACACGGTGCATGGTTACAACTGAGATTCTGCTGAAGCGGAAAAATGCCGTTTCTCAGCGACTAAAATGACAGAAACCAGCTTTGTGCGCCGAATAGGGAATCTACTCGGCGACTAAAATGAAAGAAACCAGCTTTGTGCGCCGAATAGGGAATCTACTCGGCGACTAAAATGAAAGAAACCAGCTTTGTCGCCGAATAGGGAATTCCCTCCTTCCGCCCTATTCGCGCGAACTTTGAAGCCTGTTATGTGTTGCTTTGCTGAATAATGAGAGAGCTTCAGAATGGCAGAATTACTTCAGAATGCAAAACAACAGTTTTATCAAGCACTTACGTAAGTCAAGGTTTTCACAGACATAAATACGCTGTCTTCGATGTGCTATCAGAAACATTGAGAGCATATATATATATATATATATATATATATATATATATATATATATATATATAGGTGTGCTCTGTGCTGATCTTGCCGAGAATTGATACAATCAAACATTATATAAAATGAAATGCGATTGATTGTATATGTTTTAGCACAAGGACTGTCGACCACAAATTGTTTAAACTGCATATATACTTATTGTTGCTTTCTGTTGGTCCTGCTAGCGGTTGTATGCATAAAATATTTACGGATCAGGTAGCTCAAAAAGAAATTAATCTAGCGCCACCCCTAGTCACCACGCAACCGGTACGGGAAATGTCATATTGAGCGCAATGCTTACGTTTGCAGTTCCTAACAGAATAATTACCTATATATTTCCTCCCGAAAGACGATAAGTTCGCGCGAATAGGGCGGAAGGAGGGAATTCCCTATTCGGCGACAAAGCTGGTTTCTTTCATTTTAGTCGCCGAGTAGATTCCCTATTCGGCGCACAAAGCTGGTTTCTTTCATTTTAGTCGCCGAGTAGATTCCCTATTCGGCGCACAAAGCTGGTTTCTGTCATTTTAGTCGCTGAGAAACGGCATTTTTCCGCTTCAGCAGAATCTCAGTTGTAACCATGCACCGTGTATTTAACATTCAAGTCTTTCCCTATTCTACCAAGTTGGTTGCCCGTCGAGGGCATTTCCCCCCTAGTTTCGCTTATTTTTCCGCTGCAGAGAAAATCATGTCAGAGAAATTGCATATATATATACACACAATGTAAGCAAAGCTAGCTACCGCAAACAGGCTGGATGAAAACGTTCTAGTTCAACTGAATGTATTTGCTGAAACGGAAAAATGCCTGTTAATAGCCTTTTCAGAACTTTATACACGGTGCGTCATCTTAGGCTGGAAGGCCACTGTTCATGGCCTCTACAGAACATTATACACGGAGCGTTATCTTAGGCTGGAAGGCCACTGTTCATGGCCTTTTCAGAACTTTTTACACGGTGCGTCACCATCTCTCACAGAACATTATACACGGAGCGTTATCTTAGGCAGGAAGGCCACTGTTCATGGCCTTTTCAGAACTTTTTACACGGTGCGTTATCTTAGGCAGGAAGGCTATTTCAAAAGCCAACCAGCACCGTAACCTTGGATATGCAGTTATATATATATACATGACAAAAGCTGCTCTGCTCATTTTGGGCTTTCATTTAAAACCTACGTACGTACATAGGTACCAGCATGACATGGGCGTAGATAAGGGGGGGGCGCCCGGGCGGGCGCCCCCCGAAGCACCTTTGCCCCCCTGAAAATTTTGCCGGTGGAAAAAATTTTTAAGCTCGCGCGCAGCGCGAGCTTAACATATTACGCCAGTTTTTGCTGAAACAGTAGTCTGAAATAGATATATATAGGTTTCAACCCTTTAATTTTTCAAAAAATTCGCTCGCTCTGAGCCAAATACAGATGACGTAGAGTAGGTGACAAATGTAGATGACGATTTTGTGCGAAAGTTACCGGAAAAATAGGTTTAAAACGTAATATTTCTAAAAATTTTCTACTGGGGGCAGCGCTCCCATACTCCTGATTGTGCGTTCTTACCAGGGTTTATTTTTTGGTCCCCGAACTTTAGGCCAAATGGCCTCAACGACTCAAATTTTTTAGGCCATCACCCAAAAAATTTAGGCCATCCAAATTTTGTTAATTTTTAGGTTGCGCGTTATTGCAAGCATTGTTAAAATTACAGTTATCATGTATTCATGCGTTATAAATTCAAAAATCGCTGTTTTAACACCAAAAATCGCCATCGTCACTGTTAGTTTTACACACCACAAAAACTACGGTTTTACCTTAAAATGGCAGAAATAGAACCTTGTTAGCATAGAAATAATAATGCACGTCAGTTAATGAATTTTTAATGAAAATTAAAACAGGTATATAGGAGTATACCAGTACAGAAAACCACAGAAAGTAGAAAATTAAACGAATAGAAATAAAGTTAAACTACTAAAAAATAGCATTTCTTCGAAGAAATCTTTATAACAGTAAATGAAATTCTAACTGAATGTGAATTTATAAGTGTAAATAGACAATGTAACTAGCTGGCGGCTGGCGCAGCCCAGAAATACAAGTGAAAATGTATGAATTCGCGCCGAAGGCGCGAAAGATTTTTAGAAAAGTACTGTTTTTACTTAAAAATCAACAAAATTTAACTGGGTTTTCGTCGTAAAATTTAGGCCAAATGGCCTCAACGACCAAAATTCTTTAGGCCATCGTCTCATAAATTTAGGCCATGGCCTTAGCTATGGCCTAAAAAAAAACCTTGGTTCTTACTCATATTGCTAACTACTATGACAACTTGATATTGATTATTTCATTTTCCTAAAATAAATGTTTCTGTCTTTTGTCTTGCAGATGTGGCACTTAATAAAGAAAGTGCTCAAAATTATTCCTCAGGGAGTGTAAATATGAAAAATTCTGCAACTTTTACCCAGCATCAGAAAAATGTCAGCTTTAATAATTAAGCCGTTTTTGGTGAAAATCTGAGAAAATTTCTCAAGCTTATATACTAATTAAGAATTAAAGCTGCTGTATATACCCGTTTTTGGTGAAAATCTGAAAAACTCAATTTTACTTTTAGAAATATTGAAAGCTGATTGTGGGTCGAGGTAAAAAATTGCTCAATATTGGGGGGGGCGTCGGGCCCCGGACCCCCCCGACTTGCCGAAAATCCGCCCCCCCCCCCGAAGCAATGACCTATCTACGCCACTGGGTACCAGTATGTTCTTTTATTTCAGAAACGTTAAAAACTACTAGGGATAGATCTGGAGGGCTGCCCCGTCGTCGCGATTTCAAGGTAAGAAAAAGTAAACAGGAAAAACAGAAAAATGCAGGTCCAGAAAATTTCGCGCGCGCGTATGCATAAATGCGTATATAATTCTAACGCTTTTACCAAATTTTTGGATAGAAAAAGCATAAAATGTCGTGCGATTTTATCAAAAAATCTTATGTAAACTTATTTTCCCATTAAAAAGTGTAAATATATATATACTTAAACATTTTCTTGTTTCTGCAAAAGTAAAAGAATTAAGGATTTGAAGAACGATTTCATCTAAAAAGCAAACAATTTCTTCAACTACTGGGGGGCGGAGCCAACCGGACCGCCCGGATTATATTAGGCTTTTCTCATTCTTAATGCTCAAAGTAATGACATGACATGTATATACATAGACGCCTGATATTTGTATATTTATTAGAATTTATATTTATGTATATTTAGTACGTAAGTTAGAAAATATGCGGAACAATGTGAAATACGAAACAGCACGCGCCAACAAAGTAAAAATGCAACTAAAATTACGAATATAGCCTAAAATCCCAACAAAACTGTTTCTGAAAAAATTTATTTTTGACGTTGGACAAATAAAAATGACGTTCAGAAAATAAAAATGACGAAAATTTGATGAAATCCGATTTTGAAAAGACACTGGCATTCGTCGTCACTTTTGTCTTTTCAGCGATGAAAGCAAATATATAGATACTTGTATGGGAGATTTGGGAGGCTTGAATGCTGTAGAATTGTGATAAAACGAAGAAAATCACAGTCACAAGAACCTACAATAAACCTGCAATCATAGAGATTTGGGGGTGGGAGACAGTGGCGGATCCAGGGGGGGGCCCGGGGGCCCGGGGCCCCCCCCTTTGCGATTTGGGCCCCCTCCTTTGACATTCCGGGCCCCCCCCTAGAAAATTTTTTCAGCTGTTTATAATGCATATTTCGAGTGAAAATTAAGCATACTTTTAATAAATTCCACAAATTTTTAAAAAATTTCGCCTGCGGCGCACTTATACTTCCGTGCTGCTTTATTACACGTACTTAATTCTGTGACAGAACTTCTGTCTCTTAAAGTATATATCTTCTATTTTGTTTCCTTTCTTGTTTTGTAAGTATATAATTAATTGTACTCAACGCTTTCAGTTTATTTCATGACTATATACCGGCTTATATTTATATATATATTTACAAGTTTTATTTTGCTTTCATAACGTATATATATAAATGGGCAATGCAAGATTGGTAATTGCAGCTTCTGAAAGTGTTCTAGAATAAATCGTGGAAGTGAAAAATTCTGAAAAGCATCCAATTCCCGTTTTGGTTTTCCACTGATCGATTATACAACTCAATAACTCATCTCATCTTAACTAATCTTTTTAAACATTTGAATTGCTGAATTTTCCACGATTTCAAAAAATTCTCCAACTTCTGGGGGGCTCTGCCCCCCAGACCCCCCCGTGTGCTTCTTGTGTATATAAATTCTCCATGCTTTGCTTCACTCACGGGATACAGTTGTTTTCCAATTGGCAAGTGAACTAACCTTTCCATACACAATATTTTCTTGTAAAAATATTTTGTTCCTGGAAAAAGCAAATTTTTACCACCCTCCAGGATAAATTTGGTTACCCCCCCCACAAAAATTTTTCAGCGGGCCCCCCCCTTTTCAAAATCCTGGATCCGCCACTGGTGGGAGAGGCTCCCTCCCTCCCAACTTTTTCTGAGGGGCCCTCTCTAGAGAGAGACCTCCCCAAAACTCCCCCAAACAAATTTTCTATTTTTATGGCGAAAAAAGCATTTTCAGCCGTTGCCATTTTCTCAAACCCCCCCCCCCCCCCAGAAATTTTTTGGGGGGACGTCCCCCCCAACTGGGGAGGGGGACACACGAAGCCTTTTCTAGAAAACACTAAGAAAAAACTGGAATTTTTCCAATTGTTTTCTAATTGTTTTATGGCGTTAACAATTGTTTTCTAATTGTTTTCTGGCGTTAACAAATTTTTTCTAAGTGTTACTTTCCACTAGTTTTCTAAAATAGAAAACAATGGGAAAATATAGTTAATATTTTTTTCAAAATGTTTTCTAACTGTTTTCGTAAATTTTTCCAAATAAAAAACCAATTAGAAAAGAATTAAGGTGTTGGCGACTAAAATGCCGGGGTGCCCCGAATTTGTCCGATTGGCCTAATTTTTGGTGAAGATTTAGAGCATGGGTGGGGTCAAAAAAATACCGGGTACTCAGATCTTAGCTGCCTTCCAGTCATGTGCAGCCGTCGCGTTTATGTGCCCGACCCCCACTTTTTCACAACTACCAACATAATTAATTAAAAATTTCTGCTGGTTGAAAACCCCTAGCTGCAAGGTTGCCATTCACCAATGTGATTTGGCACATGTGCCCCTATCCGCGGAAAAATACTAGAAGTCTGGGGGGCGTTTCAAAAGATTCTCCTAAGTACGCTCCTAAGCGCGCTTAGGAGCAGACTTAGGAGAACAGATAGGAGCGTCTTAGGAGCTCCTAAGCCCTAGTTAGGAGCGCTCCTAAGCGCGTTTCAAAAGAATTCTCCTAAGACGCTCCAATCAGATCTACTAAGTCTGCTCCTAGCAGTCCTCCTAAGTGGTTCTCCTAAGTTGAACCGAGTTTCTTTCCAGCCATGCGAAGATGTTTAAGACATAGACAATGTCGTTTATTCATTTACTCCATTGCAGGGTGCCAGTGCGGTTTGTCTCAAGTTTGTTTTAGAGTTAAGTTTTGGCATTTTATGCATAGTTTCCTCTATTTTAAATTAAACCCAGTGTTTATAATCATTCATTTGCAGGTAGAGGTATTCTATAACAAGGTAGAATTAACATCATTGTTACTAACTTTTGCATTTGAAATATTTCCGTTGCAATTTTTGCAATTGAAAACGCAGTTTTGAATTTAATTCAAACTGAAATTTCTATTTCGTAAATAGTGTAAAATGATTTGAACTTTGAAGTTTTAACGTAAATTAATATCTTCATGCTAGATCACTTTATTTCACATTATTCCGTAAGCAAAAGCAGCATTATAAGTTTCAAAAACGATTACTTTTTGTCATTCTGAAATAAGATGGAAATTTGAACTTCTTGGAAGTTTGTCTGCGTAATTGGACAGTTACCTATACTACCTAGTAGGCAAAAAGTAGGAATAATTCCACTAGGCATAAAAGGAGTAGGCGCAATACCACTTTTGAGATTTACTGAGTAGGCACAATTCCACTCTTGAGTTTAAAAAATGCTAAGCGGCTACATCAAAAGACGCCCCAATTCCACTAGGCATAAGTGGAATACACGAATAGCATATGACACAATGTTTCTCTCTGCCTTAAGAAAATTGCAATAAAATTTTAGTTTTCAGAATAAATTCTCAAACACAATTAACAATAACAGAAAATGACTGCGAAGACGGAAACTATTTTGGTTCATTTTCTCTTAACCCTTTCCCAACTTAATTCCCTTAAGCCCGGTTCATACTTGTCTCTATGTCTCTGTCTCTGAGTCTCTGTCTCTGTGTCTCTGTCCTTTTGTCTCTACACTGATAGAGACAAGACGTTCATACTTAAAGGGACAAAAGGACAGAGACTCGGTCACGTGACAACAAATTCAAATTTCATTGGTCACTTGGTGTAGTTAAAAACTAACTAAATATTTTAAAATTGAACAATACAATAGCATTTTTATTATCTTGTTAACAGCTAACGCTGTATTATGTGGAAAACTTATTTTCATATTGGATTTAGATGCAGCTACTTTTGGTAACTGAGACTTTTCACGTGATATCAATCGTTATTCTGATTGGCTGTCTCTTAAGGACAGGCAGAAAAGTTGAGCATTGTTCAACTTCGCTTAGAGACTCTTAAGGGGGCGCTTCCATTATCGGGATTATTGATGTAAAATTTGGACCGATTGCTCAATTTTAAAGAAATCCCAACTGAAGTTACTTTGGTTGGCGGGGCATGTTTTGACAAAATTTCAGTAACTGAAACCATCTGCTTGGCTAGCTACCATTATGGCTTAAAATATCGAAATTTTATTAAAGCCCCAAACGATTAATTCGAATGCACTATGTGAAAGAGCATAAAAAGAGCTTTACAACGATGTGCATATCACTTCTGCACGTGGTTTCTATCAAAAGTTACAGGCGGTTGAATAATTGGCAAATTTACGTTGACCATTCTCATTTCGTTTAGCAAAGTAAAAACTAACAGTTCGAAAATGAATTCTAAAGGATATTTCATGATGCTTTTGTGTTGGATTTGTTTATTATTTTATAAAATGCACTATGCAACTTATTAAAATCATAATATATGTGCAAAACAAAAGCAATTAGTGTGAAATTTTCCAATTTAACTTTCTTATAAATGCTTCAACCAAAGTGGCTCAAATTTTGCATGTACGTTTATTAAAGAGGTACGTAGGGGCACTTTTTTCAGTTTTTGTTTAAGCCTTAAATTCCGTGCGATATCGACTTCTAAAGTTTTTGAACATTTATTAAATACTCAAAATTGCACAAATCAAAAAAAAATGAAAAAGTGCCCCTGCATTAGGTCCGTTTATAGATTTGTGCAAAATTTGAGCTACTTTTATTTAGCCGTTAATGAGTGACACCATTTTGAAAATTTAAAATTATCCCTCTTGTGTAAGTTGCAAGCCAAGCAATAAATTTTTCAAACTCAGCAAATTACTAGTACTTAACACCAACTATCGTTGCTGAAAATTTGAAAGAGATTGGTTGAGAATTGAATGCAGGATAGCCGGTCCCGGTAATGGAAGCGCCCCCTTAAGGACAGCTTAGGGACAAAAGGACAAAAGGACAGAGACAGGTATGAACCGGCCAGAGACAGAGACATAGAGACAGAGACCTAGAGACAGAGACTTAGAGACAGGTATGAACCGGGCTTTATTCCTTGTCCCAAAAGGCTTAGCACACTCCGGAGTAGCACCGGCGCTGGAAAGCCTTGACCACGACAATCATTTAACAGCCTATAACTTGAATTTGGCGCATTTGCGGGCTATCGTTCAAGAAGAAAAAATGTTTCCGACAATGGCAGCGTTCGATTGATAAAATTTAACGTATTTCGAAAAATATGAAAAGTCGCTGTTTTTGAGATTGTGGTTGTCAGATCCTATTTGACCCCAGCGACGAACTGGGTGTACTAACCCGCACCATTTGTATCTAAACTTAACCTAAAGTCATCAATAATGGTATAACGTTTTGTAGGTCTGTGTTGCCATAGCCTTATGTTATTTGCCAAAAAAAAAATTTCCGAAATTTTGCTAAAATTTCTGAATTCTGAGCCAGAGAAATCTCTTAATCGAGCAGAGCTAACCAGGATCACACTCTTAAAAAGACTCCTGTAGAAATTACAGGAATTCCTGTAGTTCTCTACAAAAGTGCTCTTGTGCAGTCAGTCACTAGCGGAGCTTCCTGTATTTTCCACAAAAGTAACTTTTGTATTTCTTACCGGTCCCTGGAATAGTAAAAATTACAGGAGTTTCCTGTAGAAAATACTAAGCAAACCTGTAGTTTTTATTACAGGAATTTCCTGTAGAAAATACAAAAGAAACCTGTAGTTCTGTTCGACGTTTTTTACAAACCTATATCAGATACCAAACCTGTATTTTGTACAAGACAACCTGTAAATTTTACTGGAGCGACCTGTTGTTTCAGAAGGGGGGGGGGGCAGGTGTGGGGGGGGGACGGCCGCTCCCAAAATATTTTCGGCAGGGAGCGGCCGTTACAAAAAATCACCCACTGGGTGTTGGAAGACTGAAAATTTGAAAAAATTCAAAAATTTCAGTCTTCAAAAATTATGCCCACTGTCGCCCTTATATACAAAATTTGCGTTATGAGCGTATCGAGTACTTTCATGTGAGCAAACCTGTAAACCAGTGAAAACTACAGGTTTCATCTGTACTGAATACTGGTCTAACTTGTAATCCGTTCTACCAAAGTATGTCCGGTAAACGCTACCAACGATGACCTGTAGAAATTACAAGACTCAACCTGTATTTTCTACAAAGCTTTTGCGTACTTACCATCTACAAAAGTGATTCCTGTAGTTTCTACAGGAACATTTCTAAGAGTGCAGTTGGATTCGTTCGAAATGTCTTGTCATAAGCTGTTATTTGTATGAAGTAGAATTTTTAATTAGGACTTGAGCTTTCAGAAAATTTCATCAAAGGTGCTGACCCCCAATTTCAACGTTGCAAAACTGTCCAGTTTGGCTGTTCTCAAACTTCAAAAAACTAAAAAATTTTGAAGGATTAAATCAAAATTCCGCTTTCTACAAATCACCCTTCATGTTCGTATTTGTAATATAAACGGGACGTTGAACTGTTCCGTTTTGTTGTCGGCGAGATTTCTCTGGCGCACGGAAAATATCACCACTTTTTCCGTTTCCTGTGTTTAGCACATGCTGACATCAACTTTGAAGTGAAATTACTCGCTAACCGTAAGAGATCCGTCTTTAATTTCAAAAACTCGTTAACAAAAACCAATCGGACAATAAATATGTGCAAATTAGCAAAGTCGGACATTGTCGAGAAATAGACCCCAAAATGGACCCACCCCCTTAATATCAATAACACATTCAGTGTGCGGGTCTATTAGTGTCTGCTGTGAGCTTCAGATCGCGTCCATATCAGGCTAATTTAGTTCCAAGGGCATAGTATAGTTATCGCTCGAACAAAGAATATGTCTAGCGGCATATTTTTATCATTGTATACCCTTGGCAGTATTCCTTGACCTTTAAATTCGATTGTCGTTCCCAACACCAAATGTGGCATGTGGCGCTCTACATGATGTTCACTTTTTAGATATATTTTATTCTTAGAACTGAAAAAGTGATATTAATATTGTATGCCTGTTAATAATCATTTACATTTCTCTAAACCTTGGCAGCCATAATTAATTTCTGAAAAAATTATACTTGTATTTTGCAATTTTAATTGCAGTTAATTAAGTTTTAATTAAGCAGTTTAACGAAACGGCGTAGCAACAAGTTTGAGATGGCAAACCACAATAAACTTTTGATTAGAAATCAGTGTAATTATAGCAAATGATTAATTAATTAATTAATATAGCAACCCAAAAATATACAAAAAAATGAATGTAAGCGTGAGGTAGCAAGTAGAAAGCTTTAGCTAGAAAGTAAACAAATAAATTCTTTCACTTAGGACAAATCGTAATTATAATAACAATGACTGATTAGCAAAGCAAACAAGTAAAAATAGTTAGGAGGACCGCTAGGAGCGGTCTGGGCGCTCCTAAGGATTTAGGAAAATGAATAGTAAGGAGAACTCTTTTGAAACGGGATTCTCCTAAGTTCGCTCCTAAGCAGGACTTAGGAGCGCTCCTAAGCTTAGGAGCGTCTTTTGAAACGCCCCCCAGTATCTTAAGGTGGTAGTACCACTAGCGGGATTTTCGACCTAATCATGGCATAAATGAAGCAAACATGACGAAACTAGTGGTGAAACACGTTTGGTTGGCAGGCTATCTTTGCCTAAAATTTTGGTGTCTGAGAGTGCATAATTTGCAAGCTACCATCATGGCTTAGCGCACACGCAAATAATCAAAATTTTATTTAAGCCTTGTATCCTAAATTTGAATCTGCCATGTGAAAGAGCATAAAAAGAGCTTTAAAATGATGTGCATATCTCTTCTGTACGTGGTTTCTATCAAAAGTTACAATCGGTAGAAGCTGAATAGCTGATATATAGCTGATATAGCTGAATTACGTTGACCGTTTGCACACATAATGTAAAGTAAAAACAGTATATCCGAAAATTAAATCTATTGGGTTTTAACGGTTCCTTTTGCGTTATTTATGTGCATTATTTAATAGAAAGCACTTTGCAGCTGCTTGAAAGCATTGGAAATTTCTAAAACCAAAGCAAACAATGAAAAATTACAGAATCTTTGTTTTTGATTTTCTCGTCACTCCTTCAGTCAAAATGGACCAAATTTTGCAAATATGTTTTGCATCAGCATACGCTCAGGCCGTTTTCTTGGTTTTTGGAAAAACGCAATATTAAGCAAGATATAGATTTTACAAATTTTCAAAACACGCTAAAAAACGGAAAACTCACTTTTTCGAAAAACTAAAAAAACGGCCTGAGCGTATATGTAAACTAACCATATACTGAAAATCTCAAATGCTTTCATAAAGGATTGAAGGAGATATTTAAGTTTCAAGCTTTTAATACATTTCCTATTGTGTAGACAGCAAGCCAGTCCCCGCAGATCAGCTCCTCGTAGATCAGCTCATCTGATGCAAAACATAATAAAGAACAATTATGCCAAATTTCAAAGCGATTGATTAAGTTTGTAGTTCACAGTATCTGTTCAAAGTCCACCCGGTAGTGGTACTACCACCTTAACTGCATCTCTGGGAATTACTCTTCAAAGTTGAGGTTTCGGCCAAAATTTAAAAATTTTTGGCTAACGAAAGGAAAATTTTATTAAAGTTTGTACGCACATTTTTTGGTCTTACATCCTAGTTTCTTCAATTTTATCTTATCCTTGTATACTTCTCATTTCTCACTGTGTTTTGTGTAGTTCTCACAGATCTTAAACACCCAAAACAAAACATATCGTTATTTTTCAAGGTGACCACACATCATTCTGCAGCTGCAGTTTCACTGACTGACTGCACAGGAACACTTTTGTAGAAAACTACAAGAATTCCTGTAATTTCTGCAGGAGATTTTTAAGAGTGTGATTCAGATGAGAAGTTTGATAAAGAGTTTTGCAAAATAAGGGGAAATCGGAAATTATAGCAATTTAAGTGTCTACAACAGTGGTGAATTAAGGACAACTCTTTATTTTTGATGACAGCCGTGAGTCATTGACGATTTTCGCAAATAACTCCTTAGGGAATTGTGTCAAAAGCGTGCGATGATCGTTAAGAAGAAACGATTATCGCGAATTCACTAACGACAACTTTACTTCAGAATTGGCGATAATTCGCTTGTGTTCTACGACCATCGCCAAACATCCGCGATTGTCGCGAATATATAGTCACATCATGACTTATCGCCAATATTCTACGATAATCGCTAAACTTTCGCGATTGTCGTGGGCGGCTTTGCGACAATTTCAGTTCTAGTTTGGCGATATTTCACCAAATTTCTGCGATAATCGCCAAACTTTCGCGATTGTCGCGGGCGGCTTTGCGACAATTTCAGTTCTAGTTTTGGCGATATTTCGCCAAATTTCTGCGATAATCGCCAAACTTTCGCGATAGTCGCGGGCGGATTGGCGACAATTTCAGTTCTAGTTTTGGCGATATTTCGCCAAATTTCTGCGATAATCGCCAAATTTTCGCGATTGTCGCGGGCGGCTTTGCGACAATTTCAATTCTAGTTTTGGCGACATTTCGCCAAATTTCTGCGATAATCGCCAAATTTTCGCGATTGTCGCCAGACGAATAATTGGCGACATGTCGCGAAAAGTTACTATTTTTTATGAATGTACTGTATCTGCATCTAAGGGAATAACTCTTCAAAGTTGAAGTTTCGGCAAAGATTTAAAAATTTTTGTCTAACGAAAGGAATATTGTATTACTGGTGCGATCAATAAGGCTGTAATTTGGCATAAAGGGAGGCCTATAGGAGTACTCATTTGTGCCAAATGGCAAGAAATTCTGCCGCGTGAAAAAATTTTTATATTAACTTTAATCTTCAAAAATTGCCGAAACCGCCATTTTCAGTCTGTCCGATCCTGTGTAGAATCTTTCTGCAGCCATAGAAGTCTCAAACCTTCACTAATCGAGCTGAAATCATTTGTGGGTGTTTTTCGACCACGCTGAGTTCAAACATTTCAAAAAATTTTAATTTCGAAAAATTTGAATTTTTTTATTTCTGGGGTACCATTGCCCAAAAAAGGCGATTTTGGCAATTTTTGAAGATTAAAGCTGGCATAAAATTTTTTTCACGCTGCAGAATTTCTTGCCATTTGGCACAAATGAGGACTCCTATAGGGCCTCCTTTTATTCCAAATTACAGCCTTATAGCCATAGGTGTATGTGTATGTAGGAGCTTTCGAATGATATCCTGAAAAGTTTCCGTTACTTCTCATTTTGATCATTTGCAGCATCACCGTATCGAGTACTATTTGTTGCACAAAGCAGTCCAAAACCAAATTTCTGTTCACTTTCGGACTTTGTCTCTATTACAACATTTTCTCAGGTATTCGAGGGCTTTCGAATAATGCCCATACAAGCCTGTTCCGAGAACTTTCAAGTTTGAGCCATTTTGACCGGTTTTTGACAGCAACGGTATTGGTTTTATTTCTTCCTCAAGCTCCATGTTTTACTTAAGCTGATTCTTTTCAAAACCATTGATTGCATGCATGCGCATTGCCGCGGCAGATGTATTACACTGTTGTATGTGGAGGCGGTGCTATGGGTTGGGAGGCCGCGGAGTAATTCACGTGTTGTAATAATTTCTACAATACTAACCCCACGTAAATTTCTCGGGATTAAATAAATAAATAAAAATAGTAAACTGTTCTATTTGCGGCTGCGGCACGTCCACACGTTTCAAAAATTCGTTAGATAAATACGTATCTGGCTTTTTCCTAGGCAAAAATTTCTGGGGGGCGGTCCCACCCCCAGGTCTGGGGGGGCACGGATTTCTGGGGGGGGAGAAAATTTTTTCGAAAAATGCTTAGAAAATAGCTAGTTTTTGCTGCTGAGCTAAAATATTAACTATTTGTAACCTAAAGTTAAGCTTGAAATAGCTAAAAACTGCTTAAAATGTTTAAAAATTGGGCGAAGCCGGAAACATTTTTCAAGATTTACCCTCAAAACCCTATTCTTCCGGGCACTTTAAAGTTCTGGGAGGGAAGGCCCGGAATGCTGGGGTGGGGGCGATTCTGGGGGGGGCGACCCAAGTCTGGGGGGAACGAATTTCTGGTGGGGCGCCCCCCCACCCCCACCCCCTGTAGGAAAAAGCCAGCGTATATAGCGAAAATTGTTTCTTTCAATCTAAATGTTTGTTAAGTCATTTGCAGCCTTCAAACAAAGCGAAATTGACTGACTTATGGGCCCAGACGTAATCCGTCCATGAAAGCCGCTGGTCCATTGACTACCACTCTTGACCACTCTGTACGATCTTAAGGTGCTGGTATCGCTTTGTGTAAATTCGACGCTACAAGCTTCAATTCTTCGTGAAAGTAGATGAAACTTTCCAAATACATTATTTTCGTGCTCTTTAACATTCTGGGACCAGTCCCGGATTTTTAGGTGTAACGATAAGAAAGTTTTGGTTTTTGCCCTTATTCTCTCAGTACATGGTCTCTACACCCAATTGGGTGTTATGGCTGGAAAGAGGGTGCCAAAATGAACATTGTTGCTTTTACAACTTTTGAGCTACCTCGAGTGGTTAAGGCAGTATAAGCCAAAAACGATTTTTGGGGTCAAAAAATGGCCATTTTTGAAGAAATCAGTTTTTTCAAAATTACTGCCAAATCTTACAGACAATTTCGGCTTATTTATACTCAATCGATACACCGTCCAATTGCGCATTTTATCAATACCTATTCGCTGGAGTTCGTTGCTTTAAGCTAGAGAATTCGCCGAAAAACTATTTTGGCAAAATTGCGATTATTTTGTTTTGAACATCGATTTCTCAAAAACTACCCGATGGATTCGCGTGATTTTTGGCTGAATGAAAATTCGCCATATTACGGAGGGACATTTTTCTTGGTTTGAGCTAAAACATCTCCAGTTGTGAGAAAACTGAATAGAAAGTTGCGAAATTTCGTGTCATCGCGCATTTGCCGGATTTTCTGGAGTTCTGAGACTTGTTGAGCCAAATCCAAAAAAATGTCCCTCGGCCCACATGTCCTTCATATCATGGCACAAGAAGAAATTTTGGCCGATTTTACAGTTTTGAGAAATCGATGTTCAAAAATTTTTGGTCCATATTCAGTCTGTCAGATGTAAGCATGTCGGAAATTTTTTGCTATTTTCTTGCCAATTTTGCTAGTTTCGTAAGCTCATGTTAATGTACAGATTATGAGCTTTAAAACGATGTATAAAGCTCTTTCCAACTCCAAGCTTTGCGAAAGTTATAGCGTTTCGAAAAATCACCACAAAAGCACTGCACAAAAGGATACCAGCACCTTAAGCCGTCTCAAGCCCCAGTCCAAGCTGTTTCAGATGAATAAACGTGAACAGTTGCCAAATGCACCAAAAGCGGTGCTCGCCACGGTCGCCGCCGAGGGCAATGGCAATGTCATGGCGGGAAAATGGGCCCAGATGGCAGTCGTCATCTGAAACGTGAAAGACATGAAGCCGGGCATAGGTGATGGCAGGGCGGGGATTTGACAGATTTTCACCGGGATAGGGACCGCGAGCACGAGACGAGCACCCATCTGATCCACTCCGGAAGGCAGTTTGATCTCGGTGCGAAGACGACAAGTGGCCACTGCCATCAGAGTCTCGCCTTGACGAACGTGATGGGCCCCAATGCGGTCGCCGAGTCCAGCCTGGATAAGTGCTGTCAGATCCGCGCCGGATTAAGGGGGCAACTGGATCTCGTCGTGAAGACGATGAGTGGGTAGCACTGACACCGGGGCCTCGCATTGAAGAATCAGATGGACCGTGACCCTGTCGCCAAGCCCAACCTGGAGATGGAGCAGTACTGTCAGATCCGCGCGGGATTAAGGACACTGGATGTCGGTGTGAAGACGACGCCTGGGCATTGGCGTTAGACGCTTGCCTGGAATTGGAAGAACCCGCATCCTGCAGCAACAAGGACGTGTCCCCTGAAACTGGAGTCCGATTGCCGACGCTGGTTGATAGATAACCCAGTCCTGGATGATCCTGCTCCTGCAGTTACCTGATTGCGGGAATGGGACGGCAGCATGATTTTTATATATTTTTTATGCCGGTTCGTTATAAGCTAAAATTTAAAACTCAAAATTTAAAGCAAAGAGAAAACCGAAACCATTGCTAAAATAAATAAAAGGTACATACAATAAAATAAACCCACTTTTATGGACTACAGTTTCAAATTCAAGCATAGTTTCATCTGAGCCACTGCGATTATCAGCCGTATCATATCCATCTTCGCTTCTCACAGTATCCATAGGTACCGACATAGTGAAAGCAATAAAATCAAATAAACCAAACTGAAAATAAACCATAAAATAAGCAGCAATATACATAACCAAAACCCGTAATTAAAAGTGTATATATAAATGGCACATATGTTAAGGTGAAATTTCATATACGGATCGCCTTATGCCCGACCAACCCGATTGAGGGACTCATCAAGGTTATCCCACGTTAAATTTTGTAGTTAAAGGTCGTTTCGTCCCCTACCGATCAACTCCAGACATTCGTGAAGTTATACATAAAATCCACTTATACCTCATACTGTGCGTGCAAACATTGAGTCACTAATTTCCATAAAACCTCTACCGATTGATTATGTAAGATATCATTACTATATGAGATTCCTTTAAGATTATTTAGAAAATGACATTTAAGTTTTCTTTTTGAATAATTTTTATTAATCAATAGTTTAATTACTTTTGATACCCGAAATACAAAATTATCAAGGTTAGTACATGATTAAGTATCTACGTATTTCATTTAAATAAATTCTATATGCTACATTCTCTGAAAAATTACCTTTAATATTAGGAAACTTAACCACTGAAAAATTAAAATCATCTGTTTTATCATATACCCCACATTCGAACTTATTACCAATTATAGTTACATTTATATCTAAGACACATGCATGGCCACTATTAACATTTTCTTAATTAAGTACTAATGTATCTGGATATATAAATAAATATAAATCATTAAATATATATACTATTGTCCTAATTACCGTTATATCATCCATATACCAAAATTTGTTTAAGCATCACCAAATCAGATCGACAAAATTAAAAAATTGAGCAATTACAACGAACGACCTGCATTCATTGGTACGTAGCTAGAGAACTTAACAAAGCAGCAACAAGATTTACGCTAGGGTAATTTTGACTTGATAGAAATTAGGAGTGCATAGGGCCCAAAATTCTTTCGAAAGATATCCTATAGCACAAAGCTTTGCAAAGACAGAGTTAAATCTTTGCATCAGCAACTGAAAATTCTTGGTGTGTAGAATGAATGAGCAAATAACTGTAATAAATATAATATTAATCTAACTAATCCTTAGATATGACCTAAAATAAAACTAAGAAGCCCCCCCTGAAACGTTAATATGTGGAAACAAATGAATGCGCATTGGAAAAAGTTCCGATTATTTGGCAAAGTTTGTATAAAATTTTGGAGTAACGTTACACCGTCCCCAAAATCTTTTTGCTATTTTCTAGAAAAAAGTGTGTAATTGCACGCGTTTTTGAGCAAAAAACATTGCTTAGTTGTGATAACTTATGTATGCATAAGACACTAGAGACAAACTCACCTTACTAAAAGTTCTCAAATTAAAATTATCGCTTTTTGTTGACAGGCAACATAAAGCACGTCTAACAAGAGGGGTATATGGAAAAACAGCGTAACTCGACTTTTTGGCCAAATTGAGTTACGACCACCACGATAATCTACATAACATTCGGCACGTTATGGATAAACAACGTAACTGTAAAACCCCTTCGTAAGGCCACAATAGCTTAATAACAAAATCACGTATCTTAAACAACCGAAAACGGATTTAAGGAACAACAGCGTAACTTCAGATACGTTGTTTATGCATATACCTTATTTCATACCAAAACCACGTAACTATCATATACGTTGTTTTTCCCTTCTAATTTGCATAAACGTAGATGTGTTGAGTTACGCGCTTGATTTAACATCGTATGCATAGAATTCGGACATTATACAAAAGTTAAACTTAAATGTTTTCAATTTTTTAGGTTTGCCTTGCACCGAGAGGCAACTATTCGACTTTTTCAGGTCCCAAACTTTATTTAGTGCAGGAAATAAATTTTTTATACAAATTTCAACTTTGCGGGTATTTTCTTTCCTGGTCTGGGAGAGTTCACCCCGAACTGGTCAATTCATCTATGCGCCTATCCACCACACCACAACACCCCCTTGGCAATAATATCCCCCCTTCCAACCACTACTTTTCCCGGTCTTGCCCCGACAGTCTGGCCAAAATAAAAAACTTCCCTACCAACAAACGTCCTCTTTTCAACCACCCAAGAATTCTACAATGTATATGTCTTACTGTGACTATTTTAGGATTAATTTAAGCTATAATATTTATAATGCCAGTTAATATTGGACAAGTGGTTCTGGCAAAAATGGGAGGATTCTCTCCGTGGCCTGCTTTAGTAATCGATGCCTCGGATGCTCCGCCCCAATATGAGCCAGAAGGACAGCATTCAATTCGAGAAAAGACAAGATCTAAAATGTATAATATGAGCCAGCATTTAATTATGTAAAGGACAAGATTTCAAAGTTTAATATGAGCAGCTCGCTTTCTCGGGCTCATATTGACGCCTCACAGATAGCCCGTAATGGGTTTCATTCCTTCTTTGCCCTTTCGTGTTTTCGTTCATATGATTCTGACAGAACATTAACACGCAAAGTGGACCTGTTAGAGAAATTGATGGTTGCATTGCAGTATGGTAGTGCTGAAAATCAACAAGTTTTCCGAACGTTATGGATATGGTTTTAGTATTTGAAGAACTGGCGGATCCAGGGTTTCGTGACGGGGGGGTCGGTAAAATTTTTCCAGCGGGGGGTCTGGGGGCGGAGCCCCCCCAGAAGTTGAAGAAATTTTTTGTTTTTGCAATAAAATCGGTCTTCGAATCTTTAATTCTTTTTATGCTGAAGAACTGAACAAATTTTTTAAAATTCTTGACATTTTTAGGCAAAAATGGTAATTTTTTCGAAAAATCGGATGAATTTCAAGCTTTTTCTTCACAAATGCAATAAATATGCGATTAAAAAGCAGAAAATTCGCGCGAAGGCGCGAAATTTTTTGGTTTTTTCCCCTTTTCTCTCCTTAATTTTTTCTACCTTCGAATCGCGACGGGGGGGCGGCCGCCTCCCCCCCTGGGTCCGCCCCTGATTTGAAGTACTTGCTATATATAATAAGACTGCATGTTGTGACTGCAATTACTTCTGGTTTAAACATATCCAGCGTACCCTTGATTAGATGTTGTGTTACCGTGTGCTCAGCATAGATTTTGTTGTTAGATCTGTTCCACAGATTTCAGTCATGTGTAAACTAATTGCAGACACAACTGTGTTAGTGCTATTCGAAAAAGTGGTAAAGTCATGGTGAAGTTCTTTGTGACGGATGACTACCGTCACATGAAGTCTAAGGAAATTCTTCCATTCGTCTACACTGATACCAAAACCGGCCGCCTACAAGAAGCATTTGACGCTGCCCTCCGGTGAATACGTACTTAATAATAATAATACATAATTATAACAATCCCCCGATTTTCGTCAAATTTGGGGAACTTCTCTTGAAGAATTTTCACGAAAAACTTGACTTGACTTCGCGAAAAACAAAGTTTATAAAGAGCAGTGTACTGTATGAAGCGGTTTTTCATGTGCCTGGATTTGGACTTTTGTTTGTTCACTTGTTCACTTCTGGACATGCTATGTTATCTTACCTTCCTTCTATAATAATGCACTGAATGCTGTGTATTTTTTTAGGCAAGTGGAGAACCAACAGTCCTCCAGTGGGGCTGTTCCCGTTCAGCTCGTATTAGCGGGCACTTCCACCAGGCAAACTCATGAGGAGCCGTCCCAACCATTGGCCCGTGCGACCACTCCTGATCGACCTATACCGGCCGGAGGTATATACTCAGAAACTGACTCCAGTCCTGATACTGCTCTGGCCACTGCCCTGTCACCGTCACGTCGGATGTACGGTCAGCCCCCTACCGCCCACTTGGCGGAGCCTCGCGCAAAAATCCCGCGTCCAGCAGAGTCCGACCGTGATTCAGATTATCATCCAACTGACAATTCCTCCAATAGTACGGATGACGACAACAGCCAGCGGGAAGCCGATGTCCCGCCCGCCGGGTGAACCGGCGGAGCCTACGCCAAGTCCTCCGCGTCGAAAGCGGAGGAAACATGCCGATCCTAGCCAATGGAAAAAGAATAAAGCCCAAGCCGCCCGTCAGAAAGGACAAGCCTATACTGATTACAAGGGTCGAGAAATCGAGTCTAAGACCCCACTCACTACCTATCGACTGCTCCAAGTGCCGCTATAGCTGCACTACCAAATTCACGGAAGAAGAACGAAATGGCATTTGTCGCCAGTACTACGACTGCGAAGACTACACCAGCTAGACTAAAACTTTTTGCTGCATCGTGTGGAGGTTAACGACGTAAAGACTAGAACCACCGGCAAAGAGATGTCTCGGCGAGGACAGACCTTTCGGTATTCATTTGCGCATGATGATTCCACGGAGGACCGAGTATGCAAAAAGTTATTCTGCACAACCCTTGGCATGAACAGTGATACCCAGCTACGCTCAGCTATAGCTGGGAAGGGGGAGCAGGGCAACTTCACAGGACGCGATGGCAGAGGGCACAGCACTCCAGCCAATAAATTCTCCGAAGAAGACATCCAACTTGTGAAAGATCATATTTCTTCATTTCCTACAATGGAATCCCACTATGCCCGCAAAGATTCGCTGAAAAAGTTTCTCCCTGCAGGCACCACCAAATCCAAGATGCACGATCTGTACAAAGAATACGCAGCTCAACATGGTGCCACCAGAATCGTCGGCAAGCAGAAGTATTTTCAGATCTTCGAAGTCGATTTCAACCTCGGGTTTTTCCAGCCTAAGAAAGACCAGTGTTCCATTTGTACCAAAGAGGCCGAACTGAAGAAGCTTAACAGTCCCGATTTGGATGCCTATCGTCGTGACATTTACCATCCTCACCGAGAGCGCCACAGTCATGCTCAAGCTGAAAAGCAAATGGATAAACTTAGCGCATCAGCGCCACCTTTGATCTACAGTCGGTTCTGTATACGCCATGCAGTGATGTTAGCCAGACGTACTACAAGTGCAAGCTGTGCGTATATAACCTTACCATTTATCAACAAGCGGTGCCACATGATGCTTTCTGCTACTTATGGGATGAATGTGCCGGGAAAAGGGGTTCTAAATGAAATTGGTAGTTGCCTGCTGAAGTTTTTGGATTGCCTACCACCTGAAGTCAGAAAGATCTCCTTATTCTCCGATACTTGTTTCGGTCAAAATCGGAACAAGTATGTCAGTGCCGCTCTGCTTCACAAAGTCCGTACTAGCCCAACTTTGGAGGTCATCGATCAGAAATTCTTGGAATCTGGCCACACTTACATGGAAGTGGACTCGATGCATGCTGCAATTGAGTTCGCCAAGAAAAATCAGAAAGTCTGCCTGCCCTCTGAATGGAACAATATCATTGTCGGAGCCAGAAAGAAACACCCCTACGCTGTTGAGTTCCTTGATCAACAGCAGATATTCGATCTCCGTCAACTGGGCGAATCCATTGTGAAAAATCGCAACATGAATACGAAAGGGGAAAAAGTCAGCTGGATCACTACAAAGTGGCTTCACTACAAGAAATCCCACCCCAATTCCATATTCTACAAGCAAAACTACAAGGATGTCGGATTTAAGGAAATCAAATTTGCCTCGGATAAGGAAACCAGAAAATCTCACCCGAAACCGTCCGCTTTGATTCCGGCCTACCGGGAACCGCTGCCCATTTCTCGAAAGAAATGGAATGACCTGCTATCACTGATCGACAGCGGCATTGTACCTGAAAACTATCGACAGTTTTATGAACAATTGCCATGCAGTGCCCGTGCTGTCGATCGTCTTCCTGAGCCAGATGTCGGCGAGGAAGACGAGGAAAACTAGGAACTTCCTAGTTTTCCGTGGAAATCAGACAATTCGAACTGTTCCTGTATATAGCCTGTATATAATATACACACTATCGGACAATTAAATATGGTCAGTTCTTAATGGTTTCTTGCAAACTTTGTGTTAATTTTCTCAGATTTTACAATCAGTTACGTTGTTTTTCCTCATCGCAGTAGGTAGGGATGTCAGCTATGCTTTACGGAAAAACAACGTAAGTCATGTAGCCAATCACGGAAGGGTAATATTAATGTGTCGTTAATGTCATTATCAAGCGGTCCCTTAGTACTGATTATAATATGAAAACTAAATTTCCCCAACTTTTGCAGATAAAATAGCACAGTTTTTTCGTTTTTCTCGAAAGTTGCAAAACATGACTTACGCTGTTTTTCCATGTACCCCTCATGTCATCAGAACGATATCATGAAAAGTACAAACCCGTATATAACAAGGAATTGATTTGACCCTATTGAGTTGACACTGGCATGGTGCCATTTCAAGCAAAATTTCCAATTTTGGCCAGAAATGCTTATTTTGCTTTATAATGAATGTAGTTTGGTTCTAACTACAAGAAAAACACGTTTTATGCACGATAGGCTGTTTAAACTACCGAAAATTAGCAATTTTAAAACATTCCAAAATTTGCCTATGCTTATGTGTTAAACATACCACATTTGCAAATGCACCATGAACTCTATTTTTCTACAATAACTAATATTTTGTGGTAACAGTTATACTAAAAACAACCCGCTGGAACGGCACGGAACTAAAAACAATACTATTGCCAACTTTCCAAAAATTTTTGGGTGTGAATTTTTCTCGGATATGGGTCCCCCCATGTGGTTTGACTTTCCCGCCAGTTTGGGAAACTTTTTCTCACAAATGACAAGCCCTAGAGAGTAGCTGCATAGCTCATGCGAAAGCTTATGACTAGGCCTAGCTGCTTATATGATCAGCATTTCGATACCTCATACCACTAAAAAGTTCTAGCCAAAAATCCGAAAAGTGTGTTTTTACCGCTTGACTAAATCTCAGTCCGCTTGACTAAGTCTCAGTAATTCTATTCTGAGTCTCAGTAATTATTCTAATTGAATAAGTCTATTCTAAGCCTGAATTGGCTGGCTCTAAACTGCCAAAACCATTTCAAAACATTTCTAAAGTATTTGGATTATAGAAGCTTGTTCGCCTTTTTTGGCCATTTTATCTCCCCTGGCACCACTTTGGAAAAACCTGAAATCCAACAAGTCGGAATTCAACATTCAACAATATCTGGCATTTTTTAGGGTTTTGAAAGGGGGGGGCTTCGCGCCCCCCCCCCCCCCCTAGGGAGAGGGAAGTGGGGGGGCCGAGCCAAAGCTAAAATATACCGAAATTTTTAGCGAAAAATTAGTATTTGTAAGCAAAAAACGCAAACAATTGCTGTTTTTAAGCTTAAAATGAGCTTATAAGTCCATAAATTAGCTAAAAGTTGAGAAAATGTTTGAAAATTTGACCTCAAAAACCTAATTTTTGACACTTTTGGGCGACCCCAAAAAGTGGGTGGGGGCTTGCCGAAAAGTGGGGGAGGGGCGAAAGTGGGGGAGGGGGTTCGAAAAGTGGAAGGGGAACCGAAAAGTGGAGGGGCCCCCACCCCCCCCCCCCACTAAAAAATGCCAGAATATATTACATATATATATGCAATGGATTTAAATATATACATAATTACCATTTATTGATAGGCAGCCCACAGCGGCTGATTTAGGAAGTGGCGGTGGACGGCTCTTCTGAAGGCTATAGATGATTGTTAACCACCTCATCCGGTAGCACATTCCACATCCGGGTGACAGCAAGAATGCAACTCCGTTGATGGTGTCTAGTGCGGGATCGTGGAACGGACCGCGCCAAATTATTGCGGATGGGCCGCGTTCTTCCGTCATACGCCGCAGGTATTAGAGCCGAAAGAACACGGGGTCCTTCCCCATGAATCAGTTGCCAGTAAATGGTCAGAGCCCCGACCCATTGTGCGGTGTTTGAGACTGTCCAGCTTATAGGTGGGGAACAATAAATTCGCCGATTTCTGGACAGATTCAAGGGCCCGAAAAATATTCGCATTCAGGAACAACGGCAAATTATATTCCATCATAGACCTGATAAGGGCAGCATATATATACGTGGATAGCGGGCTTTCTGCGAGTTTGTCGGCTGAACGCCTGAGCATGCCAACCAGTTTGGTTGCCGTACTGGCTTTGCTGAGTATATGATTGTTCTACGACAGATTATTTGGGAATTTAACTCCCAACAATTTCATTGAGGTGGAATTGGACAGATTTTGTGCACCCACCGAAAGCCCGTGGCGGTCTTGCCTCCTTTGTTTGCTTTGTTGTTTCTTGCTAGTTTCAAATCGTATATAATTTATATAATATATATGTATATGTATATATTGTAATATACCGTGTAGATTGTATAACTTGTCTATTTTGCTGTTTTAGGTGATCCGTGATCATGCTGCCGTCCCATTCCCGCAATCAGGAAACTGCAGGAGCAGGATCACCCAGGGACTGGGTCATCTGTCAACCAGCGTCGGAAATCGGACTACAGTTTCAGGGGACACGTCCTTGTTGCTGCAGGATGCGGGTTCTTCCAATTCCAGGCAAGCGTCTAACGCCAATGCCCAGGCGTCGTCTTCACACCGACATCCAGTGTCCTTAATCCCGCGCGGATCTGACAGTACTGCTCCATCTCCAGGTTGGGCTTGGCGACAGGGTCACGGTCCATCTGATTCTTCAATGCGAGGCCCCGGTGTCAGTGCTACCCACTCATCGTCTTCACGACGAGATCCAGTTGCCCCCTTATTCCGGCGCGGATCTGACAGCACTTATCCAGGCTGGACTCGGCGACCGCATTGGGGCCCATCACGTTCGTCAAGGCGAGACTCTGATGGCAGTGGCCACTTGTCGTCTTCGCACCGAGATCAAACTGCCTTCCGGCGCGGATCAGATGGGTGCTCGTCTCGTGCTCGCGGTCCCTATCCCGGTGAAAATCTGTCAAATCCCCGCCCTGCCATGACCTATGCCCGGCTTCATGTCTTTCACGTTTCAGATGACGACTGCCATCTGGGCCCATTTTCCCACCATGACATTGCCATTGCCCTCGGCGGCGACCGTGGCGAGCACCGCTTTTGGTGCATTTGGCAACTGTTCACGTTTATTCATGTGAAACAGCTTGGACTGGGGCTTCAAGTGGACCATTTGTTGACTTTAGAGGTCGAAACCCTGCGGAGCTCTGCCAATTCCTTCTCGATCGGGCGTTGGTGCTACCTACCTTGTGTGCTCTGGTGGAATTCGCTCTTGGCAGGCTGGCACGAAAAATGGTGTCATTCCAGACCCTCTGGCGGCGTTCTGTGCCAGCAACCATTATGGCGTGGTGTTGGACCGATTTCTTAGTATTGTGAAATCTGGGCAAAGTGTCAAGACTCCGTACCGACTGTCTGCTCTCTATAGCGGCGCGATTGTGGAGCACCCTCGGCGAACGGGACTGATTCTATCCAACTCCATCCTGAAACATCTTCACACCGTGGAATGTAGTTTTGTCGTTCTGTTGCCTGGATCAAAATTCGAAATCCTGGCAAAGATGCTGGCGACCAATCAGATTAACTTGGTAGACTATGATTTTATCATGGTCAACCTGACCACGCTCCAGGTCTGTTTACATGAGGATGCTTGGCCTGCGCAGTTCCAGGCCTTGGTTTGTGCACTCGGAGCCGTGGCCGAAAAGGTCTATGTCATCCCAACGCTGCTCCAGTGTAAATGGAAGGATGTGCCTGACGATCGAACTGGTCGGCTGCATGAGGATATAGACCTGAGGGCCGTTTGTCGTAAAGCCGGGTTCCATTTCGTCGAGTTCCCACCCGAGCTTTTCCTGGATGAGCGGTTTCACCATACGGCGCCGTGGACCAGTCCCGACTGTCGTCTGAACAGGGTTCTGTACGGCGGTGGAAGACTCCATTTAGATCCATACGGAACCACGTTTTTCATGAACCTATTGGCTGCACGGATACGGGACTATCGTCCTGTCAGTGGACGGTCGGTCCTGAGACCTATGTGGAAGACAAAACCGGTCTCCTGCCGGTGCCGTGTGCTGCCTACTGTGCCATGGTCAGAAATGGTGTAACTATCCTCCTTCAACGGGATTTAGGGCTGTAAGTAGTCAGTCATTAACACTGCTTTCATTATTATATTGTATATATATTATCCGCGTAGCCGGGGAGGAATGGGTAAATGTAAATGCCCATTCCACTGTAAATGGCTGCCCCAGTGTAAATGGAAGAATGTGCCTGACGATCGAACTGGTCGGCTGCATGAAGACCTGAGGGCCGTTTGTCGTAAAGCCGGGTACCATTTCGTCGAGTTCCCACCCGAGCTTTTCCTGGATGAGCGGCTTCAGCATACGGGCGCCGTGGACCAGTCCCGACTGCCGTCTGAACAGGGTTCTGTCCGGGGTGGAAGACTCCATTTAGAACTAACGAACAAACTGTTTACTCACCTGGCAGCTCTTTTCTGGTGAGCGGATCACTGAGATCAGGACAGGGTTTCCTCTCCACATCAGCTGGCTGCGGTGGCATCGACAAGGTGGAGGATCGAAAAACGGCCAGTTTCAAAATTCGTGCCGCATCTCGCCAGGTCGAGGTGTGCTGAAATTTGGACACAGCTCGACATGATGAAACAGGAAGTAGAGTATCTGTAGAATGAGCTGATCATCCGTCGTATAATCATCCGTGGTATAATGGTGGGATATGAATCCTGTAGATACTTGATCACACACAGTATCCATTGGGCCAGTTCCTTATTAAAACCCTTTCGACTGTCAGCTTCATAACCGTCGCCAGATGTTCTGGTGACGCATCACCCACCGTAATAACTTTCTCAAAATTGCATAAATCGAGAAACTGAAAAAATTGTCCCTGCATTAGGTTTATTTGTACACTTGTGCAAAATTTGAGCTAATTTCATTTAGCCGTTAATGAATGACACTGTTTTGAAAATTTAAAATTATCCCTGTTGTGTAGGTCGCAAGCCAAGCACTGGATCCTTCATATTCTACAAATCGCGAGTATTTGACACCAGCTACCACTGCTAAAAATTTGAAACGGATTGGTTGACAAATGGACACAGGAGGTGGTGATTCCTTTTCGAGACATCTAATTTGAACCCTTATTACTCATTCATTCCTTGGAGTTAAGAAGCCATTTTTATATCGAAATGGAGCTTAACATTTTTCTTTCTAATGAATACAACGAAACTAACTTTAGTTCTCAAATTATTTTCCTACATTTTCGAAATGATTTAATTTTCCAGATTTTTTGCAGGCTAAAGTAAATTTTTTCGTGAGGCGTCGGCCACATCATTCGATTCCACTATCAAATAGCTCGGGACCCTTTTTAAATTATTATGAAACCGCTCTTCGTTGTGAAGAAATTAATTAAAATGTAGGCGCAACCTGGATTTTGCCCACTTTTCCCAACTTTGGCAAGCGACCACTTTAGCTGAAAAGCAGCAATCGGGGCAACTAAAAAAGCGTCCCTGGGTATTTTTGTGTAAAACACGTCCAGTCAGTGGCAACCCTCTAGCATACATAGTAAATGCTCCACAATCGCTGGAAAAATTTGAACCAAAATTTGCTCCACAGATGGACCAAAATTGTTTCGTAAGGTTTGGCAGTCATTTTGAAAAACCTGTTTCCCTCGAAAATGGCCTTTTTTGACCCGCAAAATGGTTTTTGCTTATGCTGACTTAAGGTGGTGATTCCCTTTGGTCTCATAAAGTTTACACCATTATTACTCATTCATTACTTGGAGTTAAAAAGCCATTTTTAGATCAAAATGTAGCTTAACATTTTCTCTTTTTAATGCATGCCACGAAACTAATGTTGCTTTTCTAAAATATCCTTAACACATTTTAGAAGAAGTATAATTTTCCAGAATTTTTGCAGACTCAAGTAATTTTTTTCGCGAGACATCGGTTATATCATTCGATACCTCCATCAAATAGCTGGGGACGATTTTTTATTTATTGTGAAATCGCTCTTCGTTATAGGGAAATTAGCTGAAATGTGAGCGTAACCTGGATTTTGCCTACTTTTTCCAAATTTGTCAAGCGATTACTTTAGCTAGAAAGCAGCAATCGGGGCAACTAAAAAATCGTCCCTGGGTATATTTGTGCTGAACACATTTGTTCAGTAGCAGCCCTCCTGATTGCATGGTGAATGCTCCACAATCTTTGGAAGAAAATTGGTCGTGTTTTTGCAAAAACTACATTTTTTATGATAGCAGCCTACAGGATGGCAGTTGGAAGACGATCATGCGTCGGATAATTTGTCCCTGTGAGACCTTCAAATCGACGCCCTTAATTTGATTTTACGGCTTGCGTATTTCAAGAAATGTTGGATTATTTGATTTCTGCAAAAATGACAAGTTTTCGACGCCAAAACAAGAAAAACGTCTATATCTCACGGTAGAGAAAAGCTAGAAACTTGCTTTAAAAAGCAAAATGTGAAGCTCAATGAGATCTTTCGAATGAGCATAGTCATAACTGTATAGCAAATGCCAAACGTTCAGAAATTGGGAAAAACCACTCTGACCGGAAATCTCGAATTTTTGAATTGGGATTGCGCGGAGGGTGTTAGAACGCTAAAAGAACTTATTTCGGAAAGTTTCATCAAATTTCATCTTGATTTACGCCGCCAAATAACAGTATGTGCCCAAAAGGAATCACCACCTTAGCCACTGGAGATAGCTCAAAGGTTGTAAAAGCAAGAATGTTCATTTTGTGTCCACTCTCCAGCCATAACAACCAATCTGGTGTCTGGTCTACCTGCTGCAAGCTTAAAGCAAAAACCAAAACATTATCACCTTCCCAGAATGGTAAAGAACACGGAAATTGGTTATTTCGCTAGGTTTAGCTATTTACGTAAAGGATTAAAGTCGTATCAGTCAAAAATACCCGAACAGAAACCAGTACGTTAAAATAGTCTAGCTTCAAATGCTAATTCAAGTCAGGCGGTCACAATCGAATCCAAGATTTTTGACCAGATTTTAGCAAATATGGTTTCTGTCTCCTAAAGTCTGACCAAAAAATGTAGAAAGCGAAATTGTTTTCTTTACATCTCTTAAAAACGCTTCAAGATAACTGCCATAAAGTATATATTTTCTGAACCGGACTGATGTGATCTTTCTTTTCATGGAAAAAGTTTTTTCGAAGTTTCCCGTGCGATTTCAAAGGGCGCCGCTTTTATATGTCCAGAAGGATTGGTAAATGGTAATGCCGCAATTTGTTTAGAAAAATTTTCACCTTGCCTGAAAGTCGACACACCAAATTTCAAGTTTTTTGGTTAAAAATTGCGTGAGTTATTCCATTTTTTCGATTTTCAAAATCCTTTGATGTTTGCCGCTTTTTCGACTTTGACTGACTGTTACTCGTGACTCGCTCAGTGGAAAAATTTTTCGATTAGATTTTCAGTACCGCCTCGGCATCACCTTTGACGTGATATAAGTGGTATTTCAAAATTTGAAAGTCGGTTTTTTCGAAAAATACCGCTTTTTGACCCAAAACTTTGGTATAGCGATTCTAGCAAAAGTGAGTGAAAATAGCATAATCATAAAGTTCAATCTGAGGTGACTCCAACGATATAAAGCTTTCGTGGCTACGACTCACATTACCGTATTCTCGCGCTTAAGGGAACACCCACTTAAGAGAACATGTTCTCTTAAGTGAACGTGTTCTCTTAAGTGAACGTGTTCTCTTAAGTGAAATCGGACAAATACAGAACCACAAATAGAGAAACTGCTGTTGAGCTTTAAAATTCTTAAAGATTTGACCCATTGATGGTGAATCTTTAGTTCTTTCCAAGAAAAAGGAGTCATTTATACCATAAAAATGACCATAGTAATTATACAAAATAAATAAGTAAAGCCGATGATTGCTTTTTAGCGATACTGTACATTCACTTAAGGGAACATGTTCTCGTAAGTGAGCGTGTTCTCTTAAGTGAAATCAGAAAATTTTCCGATTTTGCCCGTATTTCACTTAAGGTGGTGGTATCCTTTTGTGCAGTGCTTTTGTGGTGTTTTTTGAAACGCTATAACTTTCGCAATTTTGAGAGTTGTAAAGAGCTTTATACATCGTTTTAAAGCTTATTATCTGTACATTCACATGAGCTCACAGAACTGACAAAATTAGCAAAAAAATAGCAGAAATTTTCTGTCATGCTGACATCTAAGGAAGCGTGTCAAAAATAAAATCGTGTAAACGATAAAAATTACACGAATTAGATAAGTTTTCTTTCAAGATTACACGAATTTTACACGTTTCTTTTTATGGCAGTTTTTGTCTATGTTTTTTGCTTTCCGGCAGAAACAGCTTCTTGTTAGTTTTGATAACTAGGAATAGGTGCACAAAAAGTTAAGTCAAAGGTTTTTGATTCACTTTATTACAGCACTGGCTTGCTACTTAGACTGGACTAGCTTACAAAAACTTCAAAAGTGATCATATCAAACAAGCCGCTTACACGATTTTTACACGAATTAAATCGTGTAAATGAATCGTGTACACGGTGAATATCAGGCACCATTTTTGACACGGTTCCTAACAGGATGAATATAGACCAGAAGTTTTTGAACACCGATTTCTCAAAACTGAAGAATCGGCCAAAAGTTCTTTTTGTGCCGCGATATGAAGGACATATGGGCCGAGGGTCGTTTTTTGGATTTGGCTCAGCAGGTCTTAACGGTCGAGAAAATCGGCCAAATGCACAGTAACACGAAATTTCGCAACTTCGCATAGAGTTTTCTTGGCACTCAATAAGTTTTAGCCCAAACCAAGAAAAACGTCCCTCCGCAGAAGTGCGAATTTCGAGTCTGCCGAAAATCTCCGGAATCCGTCGAGTAGTTTTTGAGAAATCGATGTTCGAAACAAAATAATCGCAGTTTTGCCAAAATGGTTTTTCGGCCAAATCTGTAGCTTAAAGCAATAAAGTCCGGCTAATAGGCATTCATAAAATGTGCATGTGGACGATGTATCGATTGAGTATAACTAAGCCAATTTTGTCCTTAATATGTGGCAGTAATTTTGAAAAACTGATTTCCTCAAAAATAGCCCTTTTTTGACCCTAAAAACAGTATTTTGCTTATACTGACTTAACCACTGGAGATAGCTCAAAGGTTGTAAGAGCAAAATTGTTCATTTTCGAGTCCTCTTTCCAGCCATACCAACCAATCCCGTGTCTTGTCTACCTACTGGGAGCTTAAGGCCAAAAACCAAAACTTTCTTATCTTTTGGCCTAAGAATACGAGACTGGTCCTAAAATGTTAAAGAGCACGGAAATATGTTATTTCGTAAGTTTTAACCCTTTGCGTAAAGGATTAAAGCCGTAGGAGTCAAAAATACCCGAAAGGAAACCAGCACCTTAAGAGAACATGTTCTCTTAAGGGGGCGCTTGCATTACCGGGAACGGTTCTCCTGATTTATTTTCCAACGAATCTATTTCAAACTTTCAGCATAGGTAGCTGGTGCTAAATGCTAACAACATGAATTTGAATGATCCAGTGCTTGGCTTACGACTTACACAAGAGGGATAAGCTGAAATTTTCAAAACGCTGTCACTCATTAACGGCTGAATGAAATTAGCTCAAATTTGGCACAAATGCGTAAATAAACATAACGCAGGGGCAATTTTTTCAGTATTTCGATTTATGTAGTTTTGAGTATTTTATGAATATTCGAAAACTTTGAAAGTCAATATCTCACGGAATATACGATTTAAACCAAACTAAAAAAATTGCCCCTGCGCGCCCGTCACATAAACGTGCATGCAAAATTTGAGCGAGTTTGGTCGCAGCATTTATGAGAAAATCAAAATGAAAAATTTCGCACTAATCACTTCAGTTTTTCGCAAATATTATGCTTTTAATGAGTCGCACAGTGTATTTCATAAAATAATAAACAAATCCAACACAAAAGCAACGTGAAAAGCCCTGTAGAAGTCATTTCCGAACGATTTGTTTTTACATTAGCATTCGCGTTGGGAATGGTAAACGTAACTTGGTCATATATTCAACCGCCTGTAACTTTTGATAGCAACCACGTACAGGAGAGATATCCACATCGTTGTAACGGGCTTTTTATGTTCTTTCCCCTAGTGCATTCGACGTTGTCGTTTGTAGCTTCAATAAAATTTCGAAATTTTAAGCCATATTGGAAGCTAGCCAAGCACGTGATCTCCGTTGCCGAAATTTTGTCAAAAGATGCCCCGCCAACCAGAGTAAGTTTAGTTGGGATTTCTTTAAAATTGAGCTATCGGTCTAAATTTTATATCTATAATCCCGATAATGCAAGCGCCCCCTTAAGCGCGAGAATACGGTACGTCCGCAATGATTTTTCAAACAATTTCTCTTATTTCAGTTGGTTTAATGGCCGTCTTTGATGTTGCCGCCTTGGTTTGCATGAGCCAGTGCAACTAGCGAAAATCACCTGAAATAGGGGAAATTGTTAAAAAATTCATAGCTTGCGCAATATAAGTCGTAGCCACAAAAAGTTTACATCGTTGGATTCACCTCAGATTGAACTTTATGACCATACTGCTATTTTTACTCACTTTTGCTAGAATCGTTATGCCGAATTTTGGGTCAAAAATGGTATTTTTCGAAAAAATAGACTTTCAAATTTTGAATAACCACATATGTCAGGTCAAAGGTGATGCCTAGGCGGTCCTGAAAATCTAGTCGAAAAATTTTTCCACTAAGCGAGTCACGAGTAATAGCCAGTCAAAGTCTAAAAAGCGGCAAAGATCAAAGGGCTTTGAAAATCGAAAAAATAGAAGAACTCTAGGCAATTTTCAAACAAAAAAGTTGTGTATAGGATTTTCAGGCAATGGGAAAAGTATCCTGAAAAAATCGTGGCATTACCATGTACCAATCTTTCTGGACATATAAAAGCGGCTCCCTTTGAAATCGCACGGGAACTTTCAAAAAAACTTTTTTCACGGAAAGAAAGATCTCATCAGTCCGGTTCAGAAAATATATACTTTATGGTAGCTATTTGAAGCGTTTTTGAGATATAAAGGAAACAATTTCGCTTTCTACATTTTTTGGTCAGACTTTTAAGCACAAAGCACAAAGCACTGTCTTCCGACTAGAAAACATAAAGCATAAAACACTGGCAACGACAAATCACTTCGTAGTATAGGCTATCTTCATGTTGGTGGCGCAGTCAGATGTACAGACGTTCCTGCTCACTGATGTCGGGAAGACGTGAGTTTAAACTTTAGCATTCACTGAAGTGGTGGATAGGATCGTTGGCAACAACCAAATTTCGATTTCTCACGATTCTTTTTTTCTTCAACAGTGCAAGTGGAAAACATAATAAACAGAGTACTTCAAACAAGTATATGAGAGCACATAAGATTAGATTTCAATTTGCTAAAATTGTGTAATTTTTGTCAGGCTTTGAGGCTTTGACACTTTGGATTTGGATTTCCAGGGGGGGGGGGGGGGTAGGGCCCCGGCGGCCCGGCCCCCCCCCCTTTGCGATTTGGGTCCCCTCCCCTCCTTTGACATTCCGGGACCCCCCCCTAGAAAATGTTTTCAGCTGTTTATAATGCATATTTCGAGTGAAAATTAAGCATAATTTTAATAAATTCCACAAATTTTTAAAAAATTTGGCCTGCGGCGCACTTATACATATACTTCCGTGCTGCTTTATTACGTACTTAGTTCTGTGACAGAACTTCTGTCTCTTAAAGTGTCTTCTATTTTGTTTCCTTTCCTGTTTTGTAAGTATATAATTAATTGTACTCAACGTATTCAGTTTATTTTATGACTATATATATATACCGGCTTATACAGTAGCGTAGGTACAAAAAATTTTCAGGGGGGGGGGCGGTTTTGTCCGAGGACTTTTGGGGGGGGGGTTAACATTTTCTCGTTTTGCGTAACATGCACAATGCGTATTATACTGCAAGTTGTCCTTTAATTCAAGTCTCGATGGTACACGGTTTTGACTTGTTACAACTGAAAGCGAAATCCTAGATCCCAAGGGGGGGTCTGGTGGGCGGAGCCCCTCAGAAGTTGAGAAAATTTTTTAAATTTCGCCATTAAACGCTACTGAAACATTTAATTCTTTATAAATGATTTATCACTTGATTAACAAACAACATTTTGTACCTTTATTTGCTATTTTCTACGTTTACTGTCTTGTCCGAAAACCGAAACTTAGAATGCTCCCATTAAAGAACTTCTGATCATATCAACCAATTATGTCAAGGCTGATAATGTTGGGAATAACGCAAATAGCAGCAAAACTGCAAAGCAACTTATATAAATAAACATTTGTTAGCATGTTTAATGAAAAATAATATTTTTGATAACCGAATTTACCAAAATTCGCGGCGGAGGCGCTAGAAGTTTTTTAATGGCGTAGAAAATGCATCAATATTGAGCTAATTTAAGCATTAATGTATAATTTGTGTATGTTTCTAATAAAGTCCAACGCCCGCGCTCTGCGCGGGCGTAAAATTTTTCTTTTGTCCAATTTTTTCAGGTTGGCAAAGCCATTATTTCCCCCGCCCCCCCCCGTATCTACGCTAGTGGGCTTATATATATATATATATATATATATATATATATATATACATATATACACAAACTTTATTTTGCTTTCATAACGTATATATATATGTAAATGGGCAATGCAAGATTGATAATTGGCAGCTTCTGAAAGTGTTCTAGAATAAATCGTGGAAGTGAAAAATTCTGAAAAGCATCCAATTCCCGTTTTGGTTTTCCACTGATCGATTATACAACTAAATACGTAACTCATCTCATCTTAACTAATCTTTTCAAACATTTGAATTGCTGAATTTTGCACGATTTCAAAAAATTCTTCAACTTCAGGGGGCTCCGCCCCCCAGACCCCCCGTGTAATTCTTACACGTACTAATGTAATTCTTCTTACGTGTATATAAATTCTCCATGCTTTGCTTCAGTCACGGGATATAGTTGTTTTCCAATTGGCAAGTGAACTAACCTTTCCATACACAATATTTTCTTGTAAAAATATGTTGTTCCTGGAAAATGCAAATTTTTACCACCCCCACCCCTGAAAAATTTGGTTACCCCCCCCCCCCCCCCATAGGTGTAACCATAGGTGTGGCTGGGCAAAAAATTGGGGGGGGGGGGGGGTTCCGACGGCGGGGGGGACCCCCCCTAAATTTCCGATTTTATGCCATTTTTGGCCACTTTTTGGACAAAAATCTGGGGGGGTACCAAAAATCTGAAAATTGGGGGGGTCGCCAAAATTTGTCATTTTGGTGGGGGTCCCCCCCACCCCTAACACATCTATGGGTGTAACGGGGATTTGGGTTGGGGGGGGGCCTCCCCCGGAATTTTGGGGGGGCCCTTTTTAGACCCCCCCCCACGACACCCCCCCCCAAACCTCCCCCAAAAAATGTTTCTATTTTTATGTCAAAAATCGCATTTTCAGCCATTGCTAATGCCGAAAAACATGAAATCATTAAGTAATTTTAACATTAGACAATGTTTTTAAACTCGAAAACTTTATTGCCAACATGTTTTTGAGTCCAGAATAAAGCCAATATTGAGTCTAGAAGACCATCAAACCGTTATAAACGTGTATATATTTCTCGCGATAATAAACAAGTGAAGCCAAAAATTTGGACTTTTTTGAAAAATTTTGCAAAATTTGCCATAAAAATGCCCAATTTTCGCGCCTTCGGCCCCCCCCCCCAAACCCGCCCCAGAAAAATTTTTCAGCGGGCCCCCCCTTTTCAATATCCTGGATCCGCCACTGCTAACGGGTGTGTTGGGGGGCATTATAGGCATAGGTGTGTTTGGGAGGGGGGGGGTGGGCCCCCCCCAAAATGACAAATTTTCGCAAATGACAAATGACAAACCCCCCCAGATTTTGAGATTTTTGATACCCCCCCCAGATTTTTGGCCCAAAAGTGGTCAAAGGTCAAAAATGGCATAAAATCGAAAATTTGGGGGGTTCCCTCCCGTTCCCCCCACACTCCGTCGGAACCCCCCCCAGATTTTTTGCCCAGCCACACCTATGGGCATATAACACCTGTTTGAGTTGGGGGGGGGATAAAAAGTCCAAATCTGGCTGGGGGGGTCTCAAAAATCGGAAATTTTAAAGAAAACTGTACCCAAATGCTGGGTGTGGGTGGGGGTGGGCATAGGTGTGGCTGGGCAAAATTCCGACGGAGGGTGGGGGGACCCCCCCAAATTTTCGATTTTATGCCATTTTTGACCACTTTTGGGCCAAAAATCTGGGTGGGGGGTCGCGAAAATTTGTCATTTTGGGGGGGTTTGCTTTTTGTGAATTTTGACTTGTTGTCAAAAATTTTGCCCCAGACCCCCCAAATTTTTTGAGGTCCGCCCCCCCCTGAAAAAATTTCCTATGTGCGCCACTGGTCCCCGTCGTCATGTTTTCCGGCATACCTTTGTAAAAGTTGCTGATGTACACGTACGTACGGAAACAACAACAACATGATGTACAACATGTTCGCTCCCCACGCTGTGCTATAACCCCGAGATATATATTAATGAGATTACCGTATCAAAGGTAGTGATGTGCGCCGGAGCTTCGCTCCGACGGAGCTCCGGAGCGGAGCTCCGATTTTCGGTGCTCCGGAGCGGGCTTCTGCTCCGGAGCTCCGGAGCTCCGGAGCTCCGGGTATCCGGAGCAGCCTTGTGCAAGCTTTGAAGGTGCTAAGAAAAATTTGAAAGTATGATCTTTCTCTGAACTCCACGATTTCTCCTTACAGCACGTAAGACTGTATTGAATTTTACATATAGTTGTCGTACTCCTTAAAAATGTTTAAATTTTCCCAAGGCTGCGTTCTTATATACTTCTCAAGACGTTTCTTTTTTCTGGAGACAATTTAAACTTGTCCATGTTCCAAATATACGAAAGAATAATTAAATACAACTCTAATATTTAGGAATTCATTCAGTAAAACGTTTTAAATTTCGTACTTGGTATTAATTGTTCCATTAAATATTACATTTCCGTTAAATCTATTCCATGTACGTAAACTTTGAAAAACTGCAGCTGTTTTCTTTACTTTTTCTTTTCTATCTTTCAGATAAAAATTCTGTTAGCTGAAATTTTATATATTTCAGTTAGGTATTATATATACATGATGATAAGTTAACTACGTAGTGGGTAAATGAAATCTGGTCCACTCCCGTCAGATTTGCAATATTTTATGCATGAATTTGAAAAGTTTGGTATACATTTGATGAAATTCCTACAAGAAATATTGAGTATTTCATGCGGAATATAATATCTAAATTTGCGAAATCTTGGAAAAAGTGAAACATTAAAGTAAACTGCAGTGTAAACTAACACGAGCTTTTACGTATGTAAACACAGCAGTATGCACAATCAATTACGTAACCCAAAAATTCTGTGAAATATTGTTGAAAGCTGAACTTATTTCAAATCAAAAATACAGCGAACAGTTAAACAGTTAAACGATAACACTTTTATTGTATTTTTGTTTTATCATAAAGTGTACAGTACAGCGAGTAGGCATGCTTTTTATTGACTAAACAACATCTTTTTAGCTTAAACCGAAATTTTTGCAGTTTTGCCTTCACTAACAGTCGGAGCTCCGCGGAGCTCCGGAGCTCCGGAGCTCCGGTGCTCCGACAGCCCGCTCCGGCCGGAGCTCCGGAGCGGGCAAATGTCTCAGCGCACATCACTAATCAAAGGTAACATTGTTGAATTTTGACTGCTTTCCCTATTCGGCGCTGAATCTAGTTTCTATCATTTTCTGCGCCGACTGCTTTCCCTATTCGGCGCTGAATCTAATTTCTGTCATTTTCAGCGCCGACTGTTTTCCCTATTCGGCGCTGAATCTAGTTTCTATCATTCTGGCTTATTTTTAGGCATAAATTTATGGGGCGGGGGGGGGTTCATGGAGGGGGCCCCCCATCGATGGGGGGGCTGACCAGAAATGGGGGGCATATTTTGGAAAAAATTTTCGAATTTTTGCGGGTTTTTCGTGTAAAAATGTGTAAGAATCGCTAAAAAATGACTAATTTTAAGTGGTTTTTAGGCTAAAATAGTGAAAATTTCCTTAAAAATCCGGCGCAGCCGGAAAAATGTTTGAAAATTTAGGGTAAAAATGGTAAAATTTGGCAATTTTTGGGGTTATGGGGGGCATTTCATGGGGGGGGGTCTCCTCGAAAGGGGGGGGAGTTCGCCGAATGGGGGGCGCCCCCCCACCCCCCCAGTAAAAATAAGCCAGTCATTTTCAGCGCCGACTGTCAATTATATTGCCATTTTTCCGCCCTTACTTCTTTCCCTATTCTAGCAACTGCATGCCCGTCTAGGGCATTTTTCCCTCTAGTATCATCATGAAGCGCAACACTTACCCTACACGTACATATTCATTCATATTCATATTTCATTCCATCATCCATCATATATTACGTTTTGGTCTATGTCTTTCCAGTAGTTCAGGGTGGCCCGGCAAAATTTGTCAAATTTTGGCACTTGGATGGACCAAAATTTTCAAAAATTTGAAATCCCAAAAAATTTACGAGGAAGCAGCGGCAGCGGCAATATGCAGCCTCTAGGGTTATTTTGGACGCTCTTCAAGATAGGCTGTTAAAATCTTATATACCGGTAAGTCCACACTGGGGGTGGGTTTTCCCCCGCATATTCGAGTGGGTTTTTCCCGCGTGACTTGACTACATTCAATGCTGCTTTCATTCATTCCAGATAACATCCGAATTCCTGGAAGAGGGTTGCAAACTGGCTACCGGGCTTTTCACTATCAATAACTAATAACTTCGCGTAAATCCTTCGCGAAGTTCGCGAAATTTGGAGAAGTTCACGAAATTTGCGAAGTTTGGAATTGAATCAAAACAAAATTTAAATTTTGCTTGCCCACTCAACTTTTTGTTTTTACTGTGGAGAAAACCCCTCAATTAGCTAACTGAAAAAACTTCGCGAAACATCGCGAAAAATTCTTCGCGAAGTTCGCGAAATTTGGCGAAATTTCACGAAGTTCGCGGAGTTTGCAAAAAAGGCGAACTTCGCAAAAAAAGTTTTTTTGAGGTGTACTGTAGTTGTAGGCTGCATTGGGCCCACACGCTGTGTAAATTTCAGCCAAATCGGTTTGGGCTTTTGAAGGCAAATTGGCACAAGAAGAGGCATCGGCCACTTGAGAATCGCCAAATTTTTCATTATTGATAGGAACAGAATAACCGTATATATACCCCCTGTTGTT
>JASAND010007621.1:0-17092 GCA_030248195.1 Trissonchulus latispiculum | reverse complement strand
ACTACTTTTGCGTTTCGGTACATTTTAAGACTCCAGCATATATTTTTGGTGACCGGAGTATTTTAGGAGTCCAGGAGATATTACTGCCAAAACCAGAAAAAATTACTAGATAATCCTGTATTTTTGGTGCACGGGATATTTTTGGAATCTAGTAGATATATATTACTGGAGAAACCAGTAGAAATTACTGGAAAATCCAGTATTTTTGGTGCTCGGTGTATTTCAGGAGTCCAGTAGATATTACTGGAGAATCCAGTAGAAATTACTGGAAAATCCAGTATTTTTGGTGCTCGGGGTATTTCAGGAGTCCAGTAGATAGTACTGGGAAAAGTAGTAAAAACTACTGGAAAATCCAGTACTTTTGCGTTTCGACACATTGTACGAGTTTGGTGCAATTTAATACTGGATCCAGTACAAATTACTGGAAAATCCAGTAAGTTGAATAACCCAAATCCAGTAAATGCTACTAAAATATTTAGTAGAAACTACTGGAGAAACCAGTAATTTCTTACTAAGACATTTCCAGTACTTATTACTGGACTACCTCCAGTACTATTACTCCACCATCCAGTCAAATCTACTAAAGTCTTTAGTATTTCTGAGCTACTGGAGTTGTTCCAGTAGAAACTACTAAAGTATTTCTAAGAGTGAAGTTTGCATGACATGCGCCCTAACAATGAATCATTTAGCTTTCAGTACCGGACAATTACCGAATAGATAGATACCTTCTTGGTAGTATCAAGAGTACCAAGTAACAAATTCACTGTAAAAGGTAGCCTTATTTATTTAAAACAACTAAAAATAGATGATTTTCGCTCCATTCTTTTATAATAAAGACTGTTTTTAATCCCCTGTAGCCTCATTTCATCACCTCTCCCTTTATCATCAATTTTGCATCCCTGGAGTTTTATTTGAAAGAATACAACATCCGTGCGCTCCATTTATATGCATTTTCCATTTCTTCCTTTATTTGTGAAGGAAAAAGCTAAAAGACTTCTCTGTGTTTGAAATTCCTGACCTGAAAGGACCAGTGAAAAGATGTATGTTATGCAAATTTTTCCGAGTTTTTGTTAGCCGTGTTTTTTGGTTAACTTTTGCTGAAAACTACCTTTTGTTTGAAAATACAGAATGAAAGATGGTACTATATAGTTTTGCTGTCTCTAGCCCTTTCCCCTTACCCTGAATGAGACATACTAAACTGCAAGACGTTTTTGGTCTGTTTTTTTAGTTCTTTGTAATTAGTCTAAGATCTTTCCAACAGGGAATTCATCTAATTTGCATTAAGCTATAGGACAGCATCCTCTCCTAGTCTAATTTGTTACCTCTGAAGAATGTTGGATTCCCTGTGTCAATCAGTTGTCAATTTCCTCCAAAACTGTTTCCGCTGCTAGTGCTGCCCCTTCCAATTTATATAGCTTCCTTTGTCTGACTAGTCTAGGGACTAACCTCATAGGTTGGCCGTCCTGCCGAGTTAGCACAGGTTAGATGTATATACCTAGAAGGTTAACGCTGCCTAAGTATGGCACTGGTACATATATACGTATGTATTGCGCAACTTTACGGCTATAGAAGACTTGTGTCTATAAGCTGTTCCTCATTCCAGGTTAGGAAAGCCAGGCCAGCCAGTCCGTCTGGTCAGGTCTCTTTCCGATTCATCAGCCTGGGCCTCTTCCTCTGTCGGCGCCGCGTACCTCCAGAAATTTCTCCTCTTAGTATATACATTTTAGAGAAATGTTTCCATAGCTTGCGAATTTTCCCTATCTAAACTCAGACCGTATATGCGTATATTTGCCTTTGGTTTCCAAAGACTTAACATGTCATTATTGCTATGGTAACGACCACTCTTCTTATCTAAGTATGTAAGTATATCTGCTGCTGAGCTCAGCTTACTGCTGCGTGGGTATATATTTGTTATCCTTTCACTTACTATGTGTGACTGTGTTTTGTATTTTTCATTAGTTGGATTCTCAGCTTAGCCTTACCTGCTCTGCTCTGGCAACATAATTGGAAGTAGTATATATTTAATGTCTTTGGTTTCCCAGTTTCCACTGAGTAAATCAGTCTGCTTGCTTACCCCAGACTATTGACTAGAATAAAGTATATATGCATATGCATGCATTGTGATGGTGAATGTTTTCATCCCACCTCTTGTTTACATTTCCTTTTATTTGTTGTGAGGTTGTTCTGAAAGTTCTATAAGGCTGTTTTATAATTACAACTCATCATCTGTGCATTTTTTGGCAAGGCTCTATTTTTCACCAACTTCCCTGCGGGCCAAATTTATTCCACGTTGTTTTTGAAAAGATTCAAGATCCTGTAGGATGTCACAGTCCAATAGCATCACTAGCGTAGCCAGAAAAAATTTCGGAGGGGGGCAAGCCAAAATTTTTCCGAAATTAGTGCTGAAACGGAACCTGTGGAGGCCGGTTTTAAGTGCAAGCTGCTATTTTTGAGGTATTTTCTTGGAAAATTAGCGCCGCAGGCGAAATTTTTTTGGAAATAGGTAGCAAAACTCCTATTTGGTGTTAAAATTTTCTCTCTAGCCTCCGATTTCGGGGGGGGCATGCCCCCCTCGTCCTCCCCCGGCTACGCGCCTGAATAGCATTATCAGTCTAATTTCAATTAGACGTAGAATTTAGGTCTGATTGCATGACCTGACTTAAATGCGTATAGACTGAAAATTCTTAGAATAAGGCCTATCATTGTTCGTCTAACTGCAATTGGACGAACGGTGCCTTATTTAATTATGTAGAATACGAACTGCTAAAGAAGTTGTCGATGCTTTACAACACTGGAAATCTTTTCCATCTGAAAATGGAAACACCAGTCAATTGTGTGATCTTTCTTTTTGCATTCTATTCTACTCTATTCTATTTTGATTCTATGTCACTAGTCGTTCAATTGCAATTAGACTGAAATTCTACGTCTATTAGACTAATTGGTGCGACGGTAACCACTATAAATCATGCTTCGTGAGTAAACTAACTTCCACATTCCATATTCTACATTCAATTTTATATCCACATTCCACATTCAATTTTGTATCCACATTTCACATTCAATTTTGTATCCCCATTCCACATTCAATTCGTTGTAACCTAGAACAATTGACAGAAGTATATACATTACACCGATTGTATTGCGTTAGGGCGCCTGTTGCGTTAGGGCGCCCCTATAGTGCGTTAGGGCGCTTTTTTCAATTTTTGGACATGGTGCGTTAGGGCGCCCAATATGTGCGTTAGGGCGCCCAGTGTGTGCGTTAGGGCGCCCACTCTATGCGTTATGAGGCGACTATTCCAATAGGAAACAACCGAATCTGTTTCTTTCATAGTACTTATGTAATACACAGTTTAAAGTACAAGTAAAAGTTTTCGTTAGCTCAGCATAAGCTTACAACTTTAGCTTATTTCAAGCTAACAAAAAGCTGAATCGAAAAACGGACTTCAGATTCGTGTTCAGCGACCCAGAAAACCCCTATATACAGCTTTTCAGCAAAATCGGCGACAAAAAATTTTTCGGTTTCTCTTGGTCCCTCCTTAGAAATCGAAAAGAATCGAATTTCGCGAAATCGAAAATTTTTGCGATATTTGAACTCAGCGTGGTCGAAAACATACCCATACCAAATTTCAGCTCATTTGGTCGAGTTTTAAGAACTTTGAGTGGTGGGGGGAGGGGGTAATCTGGAAAAGACCCCAGTAATCAATGTAAATTAATTGAAAATTATTTTTATTTCTGAATTTTTGTAAAACAATCACCATTATCGTGTCCCAAGTTGTAACCAAAGAATCAAGTCTAATTCAAAATCTAAGATTTCATGAATTTTCATGTTTCCATAAACTTATCATATTTTTTGCGCGTTTTTGTTTTGACACTCCACTATACAGATATATTTTAATTAATTAAAACTAATTTGTGCTTTCAAATTTCAGCAGTAAAATTTTCGTTTTAGGAGAACAGGCTATACATATATTCATTAATGCGGACCCCCTCTATTTAGACTTTTAAACTGTGCATTATGTTAACACTTTCATAATAGATCTTCATTCACAATAACACTTTATTATCGTGAAAACAATCAGGCGCCCTAACGCACTCTACAGGCGCCCTAACGCACTCACTGGGCGCCCTAACGCACATACTGGGCGCCCTAACGAAACAGGCGCCCTAACGCACCATTTGAGCGCCCTAACGCACCAAAATTAAAATGACCTAAGTTCACGGGCGCCCTAACGCAACTTTACCCATTACACCAACCCCTTTCTCTCTCATCTTCTAATCTGGATGAATTATCAATACAATTGGCGAATATATTGAAATTTTTCATTACATTGAAAATTTTGTGAAAGGCTTCGAAATCTTACAAACCACCTCGACTCTGTTCTTGAAACAAGCTCCTCCAGGTTCCGACTCTACCCATCTATTGTTAAAGAAAAAAGACGTTCTGTAAAAAAAGAAATAACGGAAGAAACAGAAATAAAAGGAAATAAATGAAATATGGAGCCTTCCCTTCAGCTAACGTCCCATAAATAGCGTATGTACATAGCCATGGGGCGAAAAAACCCACCCCCTTTTTTGGGGAAAAAACCCACCCGCCTCCTGGGTCATGGGTTGGAGATATGAGCTCCAAAACATAGCAGCAGGAAGCGCGACTCTTTCTAACCTATGTATGCAAAGATCAAGTCATTTGGTTCACTCCTGCTTATTTTATGACATTTTGAAAATGACAACTACTTTTTGGTTCAACTTAGAGATGAGATCAGGGCCGAGAAAGCCCGGCCCGGTCCGGCCCGGCCCGGGGCCGGGCCGCGCAGACCTGCTGTCCAGTCAGGGCCGGGCCGGGCCGGGCCTGAGAAAAAATTAGTAAGGGCCGGGCCGGGCCGCGCAACTCCCCACGGAAAAACTCCGGCCCGGCCCGGCCCTGTCCGGCCCTGCCAAGCCCTAACGTTTTTTTACATATTTTGCACATGTACGCTTTCCATTTCTAATAATTGTACTTGCCTTCCTGACTTCAAATTTCTTGCTTTCTTTGCACCAAATGAGACTGCATGTGCCAAGTATTGTTTGAGTTTGCATACGGTTTTTTGAAATTTTAGTTGATAATGAGTGCCTGTTTGTGTTTGTTTATGTCTGCTTTTGAGTAACAAAAACTCAACCTACTATGTAACTATTTTAAACTCACTAAAACAATAAACCAGTTCGGTAATTCGACCTCGAGCTAATTTTTTCTTCCGATTTATTATTCTCTTGACTATTTTCCTTAGTAGGGTGAAATTCTGAAATATTCATTATGCATAATTGATTTGAGAGAACATGTATATATATACTTTGGGTCCCGAAAATAAGATAGTGAGCTAAGATACACATGATTGTACACATCTCAAAACGCCATAGAAGAATTTTTAAAAAATCAGGGCTTTTCAGGGCCGGGCCGGGCCGCGCTGACCTAAACGGCACTCAGGGCCGGGCCGGGCCAGGCCTGAAATTTTTGACACAGGGCCGGGCCGGGCCGGGCAGACCTAAAATTTGAGCAGGGCCGGGCCGGGCCGGGCCTGAAAATTCGGCCCTGATCTCATCTTCTATCAACCATCCAAAAATTTACCAAAAGTTTGGACCGATGTAACTTTTGACTGGGTTGGGCTAGAAAAGTTTTGCAAATATCTGCAATGATGGCAACTCTTCCTCTTTGCACACAGCCAAAATTAGACCGATCCGCTGTACCGTTAGTCTGGCACATTGCCAAACGTGGCGGGGAAAAAACCCACTTTGGGGGGAAAAACCCACCCAAATTTTTTTGAAAATTTTTTAACAACTCAACACGGAAACAATTAGAGACTATAGCACGGTACTATCGAGCACGCTGCGTCATCCTATGCGGTCAGATTCGGACAATTTTGCTTACCTGGCTAGCTAGGGGCTAAAAACCTTAAAAGTGCCATTTCGCAGCTGGAGGACCCAATACAAGTACAATTGTGGATTTTAACAGCCAATTCTACGTAAAAAACCACTCTCTACACGATAGAATAATAAGTTTTATCAAATTACATCATTTTTAGCATTTTTCAAAAATTGCCCTATGTTTATGTGTTAAACTTTATGAAACCTGGCCAGTTGATGCAGCATTTTCAACGGCACATGAGATCTCAAAAAAAGCTACTTAGATCGGGTTTTTTGGTTCATACTAACTAAAAAAGGGTTGAATTTTACACTGGAAGTGTCAGAATTGCGATAGAACAATTTTTAAGACCTGTGAGGGGTGGGTTTATTTTCCCCCATTTGGGTTTTTCCCCCCCATTGGGTTTTTCCCCCGCTACTTTTTGCATTATACCGCTCTAACGGTACAACTTAGAGAAGTGCAAATAGTCTTAAAAGAAAGTTCTAAGTACGCCAAGTACGATGGCGTATAAAGTTCTCAGATAACCCTTATAATAAAAAAGTTCCAGCCAAAATCCGAAAATGTGGGTTTTCCCCCCCATGGCTATATACGTATATACATACATATTTTATCCTATTCTAGCCGCATTCATATGATATATCCATCCATGTATATGTTATCTGAATGTGTTTGTTTGCTTACGTCCGTCCATCCACAGTCTAAAGTAATTGCTTTGTTGTTTGAGACGAGACATTTATTGTGCAATGCAATTTTTTTGTACACAACGACAACATAACTCTGGTTACACTTGGGGTTTTTTGAAAGAAATCTAGTTTTAGCATTTTTTGAAGATACGCTCGGCTAATCTTCCATGTATTTCTTCGTGTGAAATTGCACATGCTTAACCTGGTATTTTCTGCATTTGGGAAATCGCGATTCTACATACTAAATAATAGTTATTTGTGCATTTCCTACGTCTATAATTTGCTCTAATCATTTATTACGGAATATATATAATTCTAATTTCGTCTGACCTTACTGGACGTAGTTTCGTCAAGTTTTCTTTCAATAGGTAGTTATTTGCTACTTTTTAATTTTTCCTGCAGCAGCGATCTTCGTGTATTCATATAGATTTTTACGCTGTGGTCAATTAATATGCTTAATGCTAATGTTTGATTATGAGTTCTGCTTCTGCGTCATCTGAATGTGGTGATTTTCCTCAAGTCTGCGATGATTGGGAGGTGAGTAATCTTTAACTTAGATGTTATATTAGTAATCTTTCTTTTTAGTGAATATTAACTGAGTCATATTTTTAATTTTACGAAGCTGTAAGAGCGATTGGACCTTAGAGGGATGCTTTAGCTAGAATTTAAACTGTAAACTTTTTAGAAATATAAAAATTGATATTGTTTCTTGTTTGGAATCCTGCTGAGTGCTGATAATTAGAAACAGTTTGATGACAGGAAAGGCGCGACAATGGAGTTTCGTTTAGCGATAGCTGAGTGAGAAAATTTATGTAGGTTTCTTTGCATTGCTTTTACGATTGCTTACGGTTGTAGTACAGTAGTTTTGGCTCTTGGTCTTGGAACGCGCTTAGTACGTATATATAATTGTGGATCCCAAAAATGCAACATATGTACAAATGATGGCTGTAAAAAATTATGTAATTGGTGAGTAAGAAATGGTCACGTATATCGTATGTACGTAATCGAGTCAGTACTCAAAGGCATGTATACTGAGTCTTCACTATTGTATAGTCGCTTTCATTATAATTAGCTCTTTATTCATGCATATTATATGGTCGCTGCGTGATTTTGAACATGTATAATATACTTACACGCTTTGTAAAGAAGTGCCTACGGGTTTAGGTCAAATGGCTGGGGTCGATGATTTGTCCAAAATTTTGACCCACTTCTTGTTGGACACTCACCCCTGTGTTCGTCAGTCGTATCCTTTTGAGTTAAATTCCTAGTGAGAGTTCTGAAGAAAAAAGAGAAGCACCAAAGAAAAGAAGAAGAAGAATGGGCAAAAGAAGATCTTTTCCTAAATGAGAAGTTGTTATAGGACTGTCAGAATTTGCAAAGTCTCAGTTGGATACTGCCAAGTTATGAGATCCAGGCTTCTGGTGAAGGAGAGAGAGGGACGGGGTTTGCCGAAACGAAGTTGATGAATGTGTCAGAATTTGAAGGAATTTGTTGGGGACAGGAGGGATACTTACTCAGAAGAAAACTGAGAAGTCCATCTTTCTGTTCCGGGCTGTTGGCACTATCCCAGCCCAGACAGAAAGAAGCCTTTAAAGGCGTATGTACGTATCTTGACACATTCATGGTTAGTGTCTTCCATCCTCGTTTATTGAAGTTTTGTAGCTAAGAGACTTGGCAGGATATTCTTCATCGTTTACTATCTCTCTAACACTAACATATACTTAAATCTCTTTAAAGAGTGCATTAATGTTAGGCAAAGGTGTTTCGGCTTTACCTCAGTTAATGCTAGTTCATCCTAGTCAGACCCTCTGATTCTGTTTCAGGGAGCTCATAGAGGAGCTTTGGTGCTAAGTTTTATTTAAGTAAACTTTAGATAATTTTAGCGTGTCTATATTCTCACGTAACATTATTTACAATTGTTATATAAGTGCATATATACTTGAGGTTACTTATTATGTATATATTAGCGGCTATAAGTAAACAGAATGAAACTCACTTTGCTTAACAAGGTTATGTAAGACTTAATTGGAAATAAATTGAATAATTTATACGACTGGTAATTTAATTTGTGCTCTAGGGTTTTTATAGGTTTTCCTCCTGTTTTAAGATAGTATTCTATATATAGTTAGCTTCATTGGTTTGTAAATAGTGTCGCAGAACACGGTACACTAAATACAGTCGTATTTAACCTTTTAGTTTATTTGATAAAGGAAGGTATTGAGCATTAGCTTTAGCATAATCGTGTTTATAACAGCTACATATAAACCATGAACTCTCTTACTTTGAGTATAAAGTTGCCAAATAAACTGGAATTGTATATGTGTGTATATATATATATATATATATATATATATATATATATATATATATATATGTATATATATATATATATATATATATGGTTAGAAGTTATTTGTATATATAGAAGTAATTTATATATATTTCTATTATCTTTATCTAATCTGGAATTTGCAGCAATCTTTTACCACCTATTTTGTCTTCACCTTGTTTCTGACTTCTTCAGCTAGTTCTCTTCTGTTTCACCTATGAAAGCCGATCCGATTTCTCTGTATTAAGTCTAGTTGTGTGTACTGGTGTATGTAAGATAACCTTATGCCTAGTTACTCCCAATCATTCCCCATATTCCTTTTATCTCTCTATAACTTTTAATTACAGAGTTCATTTCATTTCACTTGTTATGCTGCTTTTGAGTAACATTAGTATTTGCTGTGCTTCGTGTACAGGTTTTTACACTTCAGAGACATTCAAATATCTACGTGTATATATAACAGAAACACAGAAAAGCTTGGGCTTAGCATTCAATCAGGCAATCTATTCTTGAGTTAGTGTCTGAGCGCGCAGTCGTCCTCGTGCGTTCTGGTGCTCATTCTAGGGCTCTCTCCGACTGTGTGCTTATATCCTTGTCTAATCTCATATCTAACACTCATTCGTTTCCATGACTAGTCCCATTGGTATATATTATCTCCTGTGTGTTTATTTGTTCATCGTTGCCTGCCTTCTTCAGTCAAGCAGGGATGTTAGTTACTGTGAACTGGAGCTTAGTCTTTTTTCTGTTTGTTTAGTTTGATGGTGCTCAACAGTGCATTAGTTGGTTTCAATTTTTCCTCAGTTTTGCTGGTAAAGTTTCTTGCTGTGTAACAGATCCAGATGTAGTTAGGTTGAACTTTAGCCCACCCAAGATCCAGCAATTGGTTATTTATTAAAGTTAACTTCGAAAGGAGTCACCTCTGAGTTTGATTCGCAACTTAGGGCTAGAATTTCCAAAATCCAAAACTGTGACTTTACTTTTGCTTGACTTTTGATGCTGGAAACTTGCTTATTCTGGAATTTATGTTTATCGACTTGGTAGAGATTTATGCTGACCTAAATTTTCTTCCTTTTGATTATCCATGGAAGTTGGTACAAATTTTATCTTTGAAAGCAGGTAGGAAATTAGAGGTCTCTTCTCTTCAGTTGCTGATAATAGGAACTAAAGACCTCTTTCTTCAGAGTTAACCTAATTTTTGAATTGGCAATACATATTGCCTAACGAACAGGAAGGGGCTTACATACATAAGAACTGCAATATATTTTGTCTCCAACAGATTATTGTATGCGCATACGTACGTATTCTTCTTGAAGACCATTGACTCTTTAAGTTATTCATGTAATATGAGAATTGGGCTGGTTCTATCAGGCACTCGTTAGCTATAAGTTTATTTGCTTAGTTTCCTTCCCTTCTACCCATCCGTTAGGCTCCCGAACTAATTTACTGTTCTTTTGGAAAATTTTCTGAGATGTTAGTCAGTGGATGGTTTGTTAGGTAATTTAGGATGCTTCAATGAAAGTTTTGGTGTTAACGATTCTATCATGTCCAACTTCTTAGATGATGTTTCTTTCTGCTCTCTGAAAATATGCCAGATTGAGGAGTTTATATTATAAAATTCACCAGTTCAGAGTTTTCCAACTGTTTGAGCATACACTGATATAATGTTCCCTATAATATTTGTCGATAATGTATATATTTTTCTGTTGGAATTTCAGGGTTTCGAGACTGAACACAGAAAGCGTGCACATATTTGCTCGCCAGGTGTGCTTGCTTACCCTTTTACACTTCAGTCGAACAAAAATGTATACAACCGTGAAAACTGGAAAGCTTATTGTGAAATTGAGAATGGTTAAGCGCATACACAACATGATGCAGTACAGAGACAGGCAGGTTGAAATTGAATTAAAGGGTGGCTCACATTTGAAAGCCTTTTACATCGAAAATCCGTCTCGTCTTTATGGAATAGTATAAATACGTACAATTGCTCAGAGTCACAATTTTCACTGCATTTTGTGTTTGTAGCTGTGCGTCTGGGGCTGAATCATTTTTCAGCGTGAATTTTTTGTGGGTAGGTCTCTATCCCGTCTATCTGCGGATGTATATATGTATTATTTTTCTTGTCAGTTTAATTTTGACCTAGTCTAAAAAGTCATCAGCAGATATATATATATATATATATATGTATATATATAATATATATATATATATATATTATATATATACGTAAAATATAATATTTTACTGCTGCTGCTGAGCTGATCTTTTGTTGAGTTTTGTGCATTTTGATATATAAAATTCTGTCAATTGGTTTTTATAAATTTATATACACAGTGATAGCTTTTGTGAGATTTTTTGAGTCCTCTTGAGTTCTCATGAAAAGACTGAGTTTCTAAATTTTTTCATAGTTGCTACTCTATTGTCCAGTTGAGTCATGGTTTTCCAACAAAGTCCTGCAAGATTTTGTTGTTGCTGTTGTCATTTGGGTAGATCTTTCTTTTTTGCATCTTCAGTTTCTATTTTCGAAAAAGAAAATGTTTTGGAAATCTTTAAATTTCAGTTTTCATAAGTTTACTTAACGTTCAGGCAATAAAAGCTAGGAGCTCTAAGATGGGGCGGTGCACCTGAGTGGGCCCTTGCACGAAACTTTCCAAAAATCTTAACCTCAAGAAGCCTGTCCTATGAATAAATTAACTTGAAGCTCATTCAAGGTTACAAAGAAAACATTTTCGTTCTTTACATTTTTAGTCCATTGAACTTGAAAACAGTGTGAATGTTTTTTCTGTAAGCACAGATAGTATTTTATGCTGTCTATTTATTTCTGACATCATTAATTCTTGTTTTACTAGCTGCAATTAACCAAACAGTGATTGACACACCACCCAGTTTTAAAGCTGCGAAATAGCGGTTTTTCCACTTTTTTGGTTTCAGAAGCGCTAGAAATGATCAATTATCTGGTGCTAACTAACAAAACGCTGGTCGCCACTGTTCGGCTTAATTTCAAGTTTTCGGTCTCACCTGTTTCTGTTTGTCATTGTTATATAGGTAAATATAGTGCAGGAGCAGGAAGTTTTGGTTGTACAAAATGTAGATCACTTAGATTTATTTATTTAGATTTAGATTACTTTCCGTTTATATTTATATATACCTACTACGCATATATATATGTTTTACCTTTCAATTTTTTGTTTGTGCCATTAACCATTAACAGTTTAATTTGATGCTAGGCTCAGGCATGTTTGCATATAATTAGACTCAGTGCAGTCATTGAACTTACTGAAAATGACCAAAACTACCAGTCAACTGCCAACGGAAATGGTTGTCAGCTCAGTTTGTGTCAATGTTAAACCTCCGCCTTTGGAAGAAATTGAACTGGAGCAAAGAGATTCCTGTAGTCATCGCTGTGTAAGTTTTCCAGAACACTCTATATACTCATAGAAAAGTTTGGTGAAAGGTGAAAAGGCTTTAGCTTTTATATATTGTACATTTGTTTTTCCGGAAATAATGTGTATTCGGAGTGGCCATCCCAGTCCCACCTTACCCTGATTCTTATCTTACCCCTGTCATGGTGTGTTGCCGTGAAACTAAACTTTTTCACGGCACACTTTATAACAAACATAAAGAAAATTTTGTGTGAAAGCATCGAGTTAGCATTACTTTAGCTTAATATTGAAAAATGACAGGCGAATACCCTAATATTTGTATTCTGTAATTATTACTGTCTAGAGATGAACATTTCAGCCCGTCTGTCCGGTCCAGGCTGAGCCGACATCCATTGTATAGCGGGCTGGGTCGGGCTGGGAAATTTTTCAACTGCGGGCCGGAGCGGGCCGAAACGGCCGGATCGAATCCAGAAAATGATGTGAATTCACTCAACATTGCTAAATATCTACTCATTCTTGTTATTTTTACGGCAAAATTTCGTGGCATAATTTAGCGTTTCCATCATGCATTGAGCTTCCTGCCGCCTTTTTGTCGCCGAAAGAATTCCCAGTTCTAGGAATCTAAATTTAGTGTGTGAAGGGGGGTCTGGGCCCTCGGACTGTGGAGCCATAAGCTACACATAAGAGCTGCTGGGCTGAGATTTTGTATTCGAATAGGAACTCCTATATGGTGAATCCAAATTTCACATTAGTTTTGCTCTAGTATCTATCCATGGGGCTTGGGGCAACCTGATAGAGGTGGCCATGCGAGAGATCGAACATTAATATCGTATACAAGATGGCCCGCAGAGCACAGATCGTTCATGGTGGGGTGGGCCAAAGAAGGGTTGCAGCACAGGCTAGAATGGGTTTCGCTCGGATCCCTTTGGAGCCCTGGCCGGGGTTTCGGACCAGAGTCCGGACCCAAAATAGTTAAAAATTATAATTTCTGAAAGGGGTCAAATTTTGTACAAATGAAAGCCCATGGCGAGATGAACAATATTTGTCATTGGAGGATACCGGTAAAGTGCACCCAGTAGGTATGGCACACTGGCAGGGCCCGGATTGATCCAAAGTGGTCAACAATCAAAATTCTGGAAAGATATCAAGTTTAGTATCAAACGAAAAGCTGCACTGGTGCTCAAAATATGCAACCGCGCAGTTTGTTGATAGTCGAAAACTGCGAGAGCTTAGCTTGTTCTTCTGTTTAAATAGTTTCTAAACCTAATTTGCATAATCCCAATTCTCGAAGAACAAAATCCCTCAAGCGGGCCCTATGTTGAAGATAGGACTTTTGAATGGAGAAATGACTCGTAGCACACTAAACATACTAATTCTCGTTTTGTACATTCCTGCTCCAGCGGGAATAAAAATGCATGCAACTCAGAATGCGGTGAGCAGATCGAGCCGCCTACTCGCTGTTCGGGGTCGTACCTGTACTTAGAACTGTGGCTCAAACCACCCCTCCCAGAGGGGTCGCTCCCACAGAATCCGGTTTGCTGGGCAAAAACTGAGAAGATTCCGGTCGCTGGTTCACCCCACCCTCGCCACTTTCGCCCTCTGCACATATCTGGTCGGCCCCTGCTGACTTCCCCTGGTCGGCGTGGTGCGGGCCGTAAGCCGATTTTTCGGCCCACTGCCCACCCGAGGCCCGATCACAACCATACGATTAGTAGAGCAGTTTCACTGATTTTGGCCTTACGTCGTGCTGTGTATAAGTGTATGTATTCAAGTGTTCAGCCTTATATATACTCTGATTACGCAAGCAACAAGGAATGCATGTGCCTTGACTGTCGTATATACTGAAAATTCAGCCAATAAGTAAAACAAATACACATGTCATTAGGCAGAGTATAAGAGAGTCCCTGACAAGGCAGTGCCGACATTGTAATCGCGCTCTAAATTTTTGACGAAATAGTTTTCCACTTTCAACTGATTAAAATGTTACTTTTTATGCACATTCACTGCCATTATGTAGTCCTCGCCTAACTGGTTTTCAGTCACCATAATATTTCTACAATAATTTCAACCTGAGAACTAGTAGTATATATAACTGTGCGGTTCGTAGCGTATGAATTTTTAAGGTTAGTTTTGGAGAAACCTGCGTGCGAATGAATACACTATCATTGCGCGGTTGTGAAGTGTTTACATACGCATAACTTGTTACATACGTTCTGTTTGAGGAGGAGCTTGAAGGAGAGAGACATTTTTTGGCAGTTCTGCGGGTTCATTCCACGCGCTGTTGGCGGTTTTTTGTTTCACTCTATTTTTGTCTGCTTCTGTAGAAGCTGACAAGAGTTAAGATGTCAATTTTCGATCGATGAAAATTGATTTTTACTTATGTAGAAATCTTCCCGCGTCCTTTGTTGGGTCATTTGTGAAATTTTTAATATTTCTCAATGACTCATCACTGGATGATTAATACGTTGAGGTCTAACGTTTGTGTGTACATACGTTTTAGGCACATTTTTGCTATTTCTGCTCTGCTACACTTCTAAAAAGAAAATCGAATTTATTTTATTTGCGGTTTCTGCTGCAAACCATTGTATATATATTTTACTATCGAAACGTTAATTTTCGTGATGTAATATTTTTTAAAATATCAAGCATCCAACGTTATCAAGTTTCGTGTAGTCTATATATATACGTGTATATATAGTTAGATTAAATTACTATTCAAAATCAAGCAGTAGCGTGGTGTGAAATTTCGCAGATAATTGCGCAAGCCGATGCTATGCAGTATGCCTTACAATGTTACTGTTGATTGCTGCTGTTGGCGTGCTTAGTGCTTGATATGCGCTGTGATTACTTGTGGACACATACGTGCTGTTATGTTGTTGTTCTTTGATTGATAAAAATATGGATCTCTCTACCAGTATATCTACTCAGACTTGTGTTCCTTATCAGCAGCCGCAGGCCACTACTAGTGGCAATGTTTGCAATAATTTGTGCTGCGTCTCTCTGGCGGAAGAGAGTCGTTACTCGCATAGGACTGGGGATGAGCCGGGCGTCACTGTGTCCCTGGACGGTCTCTGTCGTCGTGAGTCCATCTCTGATGATGTGATCATTTTAATTTTGCAGGACGAAGAGACAGCACTCCACTGTGCCGCTGCGCGAGGCCATCTGGAGTGCGCCCAGTCCCTGGTTGCCGCTGGAGCCAACTTGGATTCTCAGGATAAAGTACGTAAACAGTTTATTATGTAGGGTCGTGATATCGACCACAACCTAGTATTCACATTTTTAGAGACTCTAGCCTTTCCATATTATGCATTTTATTAAGACTAGTCCTCTCTTGGTTTTGCAATCTTACCATCACCCATATTCATTATTCATGCTTCGGAAGAACATTTTTATAGTTTATTGCTTGTAATTTTTACCATTACGTTAAATGTGAAAGTAAAACTGTTCCTTTTACTGCACTATTTTGTCAGCTACGTAGGTACAAGTGGAGTGGAACTAGTTGATTTTTATTGCATTTTTACTTTTTGGTGCATGGCTTGGCAGTTATTGTATGACTATTTGTTATCGGAAAATGAAGAAAATAGCACTAATTTGAGCAGTCATCTTATGTCCGGAAATGGGCAGTTTAATAGTAACATTCTTAATCTTAATTAGTCTCAGTGTCCTAGTTAAGCACTATTAAAGTTAAATTAGGCAAAATAGCCTGGCAATTTTTTTCAGAATGGACAAACAGCCCTCCATTTGGCCATAAGACGGCATCATGTGGATATTGCCTTACTGCTTCTTCATGCCGGTTGTAAACTGGACAAAGAAGATAAGGTATAATATATACGTTTGCAAATAAATCAACAGAAAAATGTAATAGATTATACAAACATTAATTAGTCAATTCTTTGTAAATAATTCTGCGGAAACAGCTTGATGGAGATGGATTTTTATTTCTTATACTTATTTTAATACGTATATTGTCTCGTCTTTATCATTCTGTTAGCAACGATTTTGTATTTTTAGGATGGTGACTCTCCACTTCATCTGGCTTGCAAGGAAGGACTACTCACTCTTGTGCAGGCACTCTGCGCTCTCGGTTGCTCAATTGATATCCTAAATAAGGTAGGCAGGGCATTCATTAACAACTGTGTAAAATGAAATTTCTATGCAGCAAGCCAAAAAGAAAATACGTCACTATGATTTATAATGTATGGTTTATGATAAGCTTGCTCTTGGAGCCCTCAGAGTATGAGGTAAACAATGTCTAGTTGTAAAACTTTTTTATCATTATTGTTGTAATAATTTAATTATATTGCACGAAATATATTTTATTGAAAATATTTTAGAGTTCACTTTCTCCACTTCATGTTGCCGCTAAAGAAGGGCATATCGAAATTGTTCGGGTCTTGTGTCTTGCTGGATGCAATGTACAGCTCAAAAACAAAGTACGCTCAGGATGAATTAGTTAAACTTTCATAAATTATGTAGTTAATTTATTATAGCATATAATAAATTTTGTAGTAACATTCATTAATTTTCTGACTTTTGCGTGATTTTTATTCAGAATCTTTTGCATATTTTTAGGATGGTCTTACAGCGGAAATAGCTGCTCTTGCCCAGGGATTTACACCGGTTGGAGAATTGTTAGGAAAACTGAAGAATGTATGTAATTTCCGTAACCATTGTTTTCTGCTCAAAATTATCTTGCCACCTGCACTCACTTAAAAGTGTTTTTTCGCTTTGAACCAACACAAACCATTGTCGCAATTAACAGGCAAAGTGGTGGCAAATTGCGTCATAGTTATACAGTGAGAAAATC
>JASAND010007619.1:0-19680 GCA_030248195.1 Trissonchulus latispiculum | reverse complement strand
AACGTTACTTTGTTTTTATAATATAGTCAGACCCGGGATAAAAAAAAGGGTTTTCGACTTAAGCCTCTAACTTTCGCAAATGTTGGCCAATCTGGAAGCGGTTTTGCATGTAAGTGCCCGGCACTGCCCTCTATCGATTCAGGTATTAAAATCTTTCCTAGCACCACAGATTCTCAAATTAATAAAAAAAATCACCCCAAAATATTGGCGCTAGAGTAGATTTGATGCTTCCAGATGAAAGAGCGCATCAAATTTAGTATATTTGGCCAAAAAAACCAAAGTTAGTTAATGAATTGGTAACAATTTTTATCGATTTGAAAAGTTCAAAAATTGTGCAGCATCAACCAATCAGGTTTCATAAGCAAAATAGCCATTTTTGAAAAATATTCAAAAATGGTCGGTTTTGACTAATTTAAAAAGTTTTTAGGCTTAATCGATGCTTTTTAAGCGTTCTAAACGCATGAAAACCCCCATACTGCTTCAGAAAAATTTTTTTTGCTGGGTTCTGACCATTTTTTTTACCCGAAAAGTGGCGAAATTTTGGGGGTAAAAAAATGGTCAGCTGGTGGAGCCCCAATGCAGTAGGGGAAATGGTGCCTTGCGTGTTAATACTTGGGGCCAATACAAACCCACATGCACAGTATTGGAGCCCGGAGTCTCTCCACGCTAGCAAGAGAAGTTTAGAAATTCCGATATGACCCTTAGCTTTTGGCGGTGGTTTTGGGAGGTCAACTTTGAAATTACACTGAAAACTTTCTATTTGGTCCTGGGGTCTCATACTTATAGTTTGAGGTCATCTAGGGTGGCGCTATATTATCACACATTAGTGGGACTCGCCGGGTCTACCAGGCTTCCAGGGCGGCCCCGTTTTTTTTTACCCTTATTTGGGGGTGATTTTTTTCCCGGGTCTGACTATAATGCTTTACACTGACTTGACTAGGCCAAGAGTACATAATGCAAGAGAAATGTATGAGAACGACCATACTCCATATTATTATAATCGTGACACATCTTCGGCACGCTAACGTTTGACCCGCGTTTGTGTGTTAAAGAACATCCGTGTTTTCATCCAAATTGCGTCAGTTTCCAGCTTTAGAACGCAAATAGTAGCGGGAAAATTTGTTAATGAATTAGAATGTTCTTTGATCCTTGTCCAGTGTGCGTGGCTGATAGCAGTCGTTTATGCGCAGAGGAGGTTTTATTATGGGGGGAGGAGATTGTTGGAAAAAGCTAAAAATTTGTATGGTGCATTGAGAAACGCCAAAAGATCTCAGAATGCCTGGATTTAGCCTATAAATACACATTTTTCCTGTCAAACCGTAAAGTTTTTAAAATTGGGCAACGGTTTTTGGCACAAATTTTGACTCCCAATTAACCCTTTTTTGGACGGGTTCGGAAAAGCTGTCCATACATTACATTATATCAGGGTTTTTTTTTGTGTAAAATACTGTGTATTTACACAAAAAAAATTAATTTACACAGTGAAAAACTAATTTACACAACAAAATACACAGCCAAATTTTCGAAAATTTTTACAAAAAGTGCTCTGAAAAAATAGTTTTCAAGTCTTTAAGTTTTAAAAAAGCTCTAGCTTTTAACTGGGGGCTGCCGCCCCCAGACCCCCGCCTGTTTCCAATGGTTTAGAATGGTTTTCTGCATTTCTGCATCAACATGGTTATGGGTGTTTTATTCTCCTAAGTCTTAATGCTTCTATATACTTATACAGTTGCGTATAATTTATTTTCGTACTGCGTGCGAATATTGGTAAATAGCTAGTATTTATTCGTATTTAACTATACATATGTTTTCTGAAGCTTTATTCAATATGATTTCTTGTTTATCTCTTGTATATATAATAATAAAAGCAGTCAGAGCCTAAAAATAGTTGCCATACAACCCAAGAAATATTCAATACGAAAGCTAAAGGAATACAACTTTTCAATGCCGTTTCTGCCGTTAATTTAAAAAATTTCTCAACTTCTGGGGGGCTCCGCCCCCCAGACCCCCCTCCGTTGTATAATTGGTGTGTCTGTACTATATGGAGCCGTCCCCAGTAGCAGTTAAAGCATCGAACCTTAGTACGTGACCAGCAAGTTTGTGAAAAAATTATTCCAAAACGTTGGAAAAATAAAGAAATCGTTTCAGTAGGCGAAGTGTTTTTCAGAAATTTGAATTTGTCCAATATTATTTTTGACATTTAATGAATTAATCTTTTTAAACATTTCCATTATGAATTCTATTGCAATTTACAAAATTTTCTCAACTTCTGGGGGGCTCCGCCCGCCAGACCCCCCGCATGGCTTCTTTCGAAATGTTACACAAGTGCAGTTGGCATAACTTTGGCTTGAGTGATCCGAAAATAACATTGTAGCAAGAAAATAACGTCTAAATGTATTTTATTTTATATTACAGTTGAAAAACGACACTTTTAAATTTTACACAGCTTCAAACAAAAATACACAGTGAAATTTAAATTTACACAAGATTTACACAGGTCCGATTTTGAAAAAAAACCCTGCATTATATATTTATATTTTCCTACATAATTGGTTTATGCCAGCTACTATGTTCAATAAGCTACCGAAATTGCATTGTCTTTCACTGGCTAAAATTAGACACTCGGTGCACGCTGAGTCCCACCCCACTCCGCTGGGCTTATTTTAGGCGAAAAAAGTAGGTTTGGGGAGAGCGGGGGGCCTCTTCTAGTGTGAGGAGGTCCAAAAGTGGGTTGGGAATAAAATGGCCTAAAACACTAAAAATATACAGTAGAATAGTCAAAACTTAAGTTTTAGTACCAAAGTAGACGTTTTTAACCAGAAAATTTCGGAGAGTTACAATTTCTAAGCACCTCAAGGTGAGCGGGGGGGGGAGACTCGAGTGGTCGGGGGAACCAAAAAGTGGGAGCGGCGGCACCCCCCGCCCCCCACTAAAGTTAATTAACCCAGCTCCATGTTGGTAAAGGCTGTTTGTACCTATTAGTTTTAGTCGCCTGTTTCCGCTAATGGCAGTCTGACAGCGCCATTTTTTACATGCTGTTCTTTGGGTTTTTAGAACTGCTTATCACACATGGAGCTCTGCTGAACGTTCCCGGCGGCAGGCGTACAGAAAATTCCACACCCCTGCACGATGCCGTGGAAGCGGGCTATACGCCCCTGTGCGAGTTGCTGTTGCGCTGGGGCGCGAACCCTGAGGCCCGGAACCGGCAAGGCCTAACCCCTTCTCAACTGGCGGCTAAACTGCATCCAAACAATACTAGACTACTGAAAATTTTGCTGCAGACCACGCCAGAGCCTAGCCTAACGGCTACCTATAAGCCCTCGTATTTGGACCGATCTCCAACTAAGTCGGGTGCTATGCCTGAGATAGTGCTTAGCGGTGGCACGGAAACGGATAAGCAAGAAATCGCAGACCAACTGGAGGCTGTTGGAGCCGTGATTTTGCCTGAAATCAATGAAGGGACCACCCATCCGACACATTTGGTGATTTGTCGGGCGCCTGGTGGTACTCCTACGACTGGGTCCACAGGTGGATCTAGGAGGTCAGTCAACTGAGACTTGGCGGCACTGGCTTATTTGTTGGCAATTTTTATGGGGGGCCCTACTATTGATGGGGAGGCTCGCCCAAAATGGCGGGATATATTTTTGAAAAATGTTTTGCGAATTTTTATGCTTTTTAAAAACGAAAAATCAGGTCATTAGAAAATTACTAATCGTAGATGTTTTTAAGCAAAAGTAGCTAAAATTCCTTTTAAAAGCTGGCGAAATCCAGTTTCGAAAGAATTTCGAAACTTAGACTTTGATTCGCCAGCCATTAAGCCTTCTTCAATGTAATCATAAAGAAATAATGAAAAATTAAGTCCAAAACATTAGAGAGACAGAGAGACAAAGACTTGTGCAAAATGTTTGCAAATTTTCTCCCGGTATTGCAGCCATTTTTTCGTGATCTTTTCTTTGCCAGAAATTTAGTGACAGCCGATTTCTGGCCATTATAATGCATGAACCTCATCTGTGGATACACGGTGCTATTTTGAGCTTTTGTGTAGTTCTTTTACATACATTACGTATTTTTCAGATTGACAGCACGAACGCTGAAATTTTTGCAAGGAATTCTGTGCGGTCTGTGGATTGTGGACGCGGGCTGGGCTCGGGCCTGTCATCGTCAGCACTGTCTGGTCAGCGAAGAGCGTCATGAACTTCAGGGAACGGAGACCAACGGGGTCACCCAGGGTCCCCAGCGGTCTCGGGAGAATGTTCGAGAGTTGGTAGGTGTCTCACGACCCATTCTTTGGCTTTCACTTTGAAGAGGGGAAGATTGCCGTCGAAAGGTTCAACCAAAATCTCTTTCTTGTGCACATTTTTTGCAATGCAATCTTTATTGCCTACCAAGTAAAAATGAAGTATAGTTTGGTTGGACTGTTATGGTTTAGATTTTATTTCGAATAGTGGGCACAACAGGTCTCCAGGAATCTCCTACCGCGCTGGCCCACTCTAGAAAAACAACCACTTTATTTTTCTTTGACAACAGAGTGTTAATAATTTTAGATTGTAGTTGGGTTGGAGGGTAAGTTGCACTCCATAATTTTCGGTTGCATTTATTACCACCTACTTTTTGTCCAGTGTTATTTGTATTTGTTTTATGTTATATTTTCAGCGTCCACGCCTGTTTGACGGTTGCACCTTCTATTTTGCTGGGACCTTCTCAGATCCTATTCCGACCAAACCAGATCTTGAAATGTTGGTCAGGCTGGGAGGCGGCGAGATCCTATCCCGAGCCCCCACCTCCGCTTCTGTGCCCTCTGATGTTGTACCTTATCATGCTGGTAAAAGGCTTTTTATTTCATCGCCGTCTTTATTTCTTTGATATGAGAGATGGTAGAGTGATTCTGGCGCGTTGGCTTCTCATCCGATGATTCATGGTTCGAGATCCCCGCTGTTCCATGGGTTTTAGCAAATCCTCTTGAGCAAAGCAGAATCGGTTTACCGTACGGGGTGCTCGAGCCAAATCACTACATATGTGAAATAATTAATAGTGTGTGAAAGTTGTGATTCTAACATATTTTTAGTCGAGAAATGGGTAAGTAAGTACTAAGCACCATTAAGGGCAAGACGGTATTTGGTAACAGTTAGTGTTGTGCATTGGCCGATGCGGCCAATGGCCGGCCACTGGCCGGCCAAGCCATTGGCCGTTGGCCGAGAAAATCTCGGCCACTTGGCTTGGCCGGCCATTGGCCGTTGGCTGGCCAACGGCCAATTGGCTGGCCGTTGGCCAATGGCCGTTGGCCAATGGCCGTTGGCCGGCCAACGGCCAACTGGTTGGCAGTTGGCCGTTGGCTGGCCAATGGCCGAGTGCTGGCCAAGCTCAAATTTACTGATCTTGTGTGTTAACTGTGTTGAAAAATTTAATTTTGCTGCATAATATAGTAAACATGTTGCTGTATTAACGTTACGTTAGACACAGTACTACAGATTTTCACTTAGATGTTGACAATTTTTATCGTTATTAGCGTTATTTTACAATTAAATTTGCTAATTGAATGCAAACTTTAAGTGTGCTAACAACGTAGTTTTTAAATTTGTCTGGCGGTGAACGTCTCATCACTTTATTGCGGTCCTCCAGCAAAATTAAAACAGCGTTATCGCGGGTTGGAGCTAATTGTTTGGAAAAAACTATTTTACAAATATTGTAAATTGTAAATTGTACTATTAAAATAAAGTTTAGTTAAGTTGACTCCTAATTAAGCACGTTAGACGAATAAAAATAATAAATTCCAGCTCGACGTTGACAAATAGCTAAAGAACGGCCAATAGCTTACGGCCAAGAAACGGCCAACGAGCGGCCAACGGCCAACCAGTTGGCCGTTGGCCATTGGCCGCTGGCCATTGGCCGCTTGGCCGGCCAATTGGCCGGCCAACTTCAAACTCCGGCCAAGCCAAGCCAAGCCAACCATGGAAATTTTCGGCCAATCCCAACACTAGTAACAGTCAGTGGCCGGTATTTCGACGTTGCCTTTGTGCAGTCTGATGGGTTGGTGACACACAACCCACTATTACGTCTACGGTTGTAGTGAATAATCAGCAACTACCCAGGTGTCACTCTTGGCTTCGGACTGTGAATCCATCGATAAATATGCTGCGATATAGAAAGACCAATGTAGATTTGGAGTTATTACCATCTCTGTCGTGTGAAGTTTTTTCACTTTAATGTGGAATTTCAATTCTACGATTTGGGAATGCTTACTACTGAATTGTAGCCTCCCCTCCCTCTTTTTTCGCAGTTGAATATATGGAATAAATTATCCTTGAATATCAGGGTTGGGAGTCTCGGTCTCGGTCTCGCCCAAAAGCCGAGACTTGGCCAGTTACGGTCTCGGTCTCGGTCTCGGTCTCGCTCACCCAAAAGTCTCGGTCTCGGACCGAGACCGGAAATTTTTTGAAAACATCTAATTTCGGCAAAAATATTAAATCAATGTTACGAAAATTGACTAACGAGGTGCGGAAACCGTATGTTTATGTGTTAAAGCACCCTAATACTAGATCTAAGCCTCAAAAACTGGAAGAAACTAAGCTTAAGCTAAAAATTGCTAATCTCGGTCTCGGTCTCGCCCAAAAGCCGAGACTTGGCCAGTCTCGGTCTCGGTACCCTGGTCTCGGTCTCGGTCTCGGTGAAATCTCGGTCTCGCCCAACCCTGTTGAATATTAAATAATATAGTTTGAAATAATTTCAGATTTATAATTTAAATTTTCTTTTTTCAGATCCTGACACGGCAGTGTTTGGCTTTAATACGTTCATTGTTTATCAGCCTGGGCTCAGCGACCCGGCCAAACTCCTGCCTCGCCGCTCCAGCTCCAGTGTAAAAGTGGTTTCTGTTACCTGGCTACTGGATTGCATCTCGCATTTTCGTCTGTTACCATTTGAAGGAGACTAATTTAACCTTATAGTGAATGAATGTTTTGTTAATATTATTGTTTGTATTTGGATGGTTTAAGATTACCGTTTCATACTACTTTACTGTTTGTAATGTACACCAAGTTGAAGTTTGTTTTAAACATGTCTTAAAGCATTTTTTGTGTACTAAAAATTAAGTATTGTTTTTATTACATTAGACTTGTTTACTACGTTTTATCTGTTACGCATATTGTATTCTTTAATCATGTTGGAATTCAGTTATCGTGTATATATTCAGTTGTTGCAGTTGTAAAAAGCAGTTTATTCCGAGCCAGTTGCGACCAGTAGATTATTTGCTTAAACAGTACTGTTTTATAATTTCCCACTTGTAACTGGCATTTGTTAGTGGGGGTGGGCTGGGAGGACCTCCCCCCGCTTTTCGGAAGCCCCCCCCCTCACTTTTCGATGCCCCCTCCACTTTCGGCTAGCCCCGACCCACTTTTTGGCAGTCGCCCAAAAGTGTCGAAAAAAGCTCACAGCTGTTTTTGCGTTTTTACCTCAAAATTGCAAATATTTCGTCAAAACGTTTAGGTTTATACACATACCTTTGGCTTGCCCCCACTAGTGTTTGCGGCCGGCCGGCTTTAGCCGGCCGGCGGCCGGCCGCCGGCCGACGACATTTGCTCGCCGGCCGGCCGCCGGCTACCGGCCGGCCGGCCAGCCGGCGGCCGGTGAGGCCGGCCGGCTAACGGCCGGCCGGCTAACGGCCGGCCGGCTGCCGGCTGGGATACAAATCACCAATCAGAAATTTACAAAATAGAGCAACTAAGCTTAAAATGGACTCCAAATCTAGTTTTGCTAATTTTTTATGCTATGCTGTGCTATTTTTCTAAGATAACATCCGAAAATAAATTTCTTAGCAGTTTTAATAACTGCACTGCAAACTGCTATAGGCCGGTAGCCGGCCGGCCGGCCACCGGCCGGCCTATGGGCTCACCGGCCGCCGGCCGGCCGGCCGGCTCACCGGCCGGCCGGCCGATGGGTGCGGCCGGGCCGGCCGATGGGTGCGGCCGGGCCGGCCGGCGATCGTGCGGCCGGCCGGCAGCCGGCCGGTAAAACCCCGGCCGGCCTCAAACACTAGCCCCCACCACTTTTCGGAAGCCCTCCCCCCCAATTTCCCCTCCTGGGGAGGGGGAGCGAAGCCCCTCTTTCTTTCAAAACCCTAAAAATGCAGTGTAATACAGTTGTTCCTTTTGCAACGGCTTCCGTCCCCTGGTTGTTCTTGTAGTTTTTTGTTTCAGAATAAACCTTTCTGCTTAATACTGTACTTGCAGTTTTAACCTTAGTAGATTTCTCTTGTAAACCTGTCATTCTGTTCCTTCTTTGATAATCTTTTTAACATTGGCTTTTCTCATTTTTACGTTTAGTGTAGTTAATAGGAAGAGAGATACTCTGTTTTTCATGGTAGCCTGCATAACTTTAGTATTAGTCTTTTTAGTGTATACTGTTGAAGTATTATAGTGAATTGTTTGTTCATCGTTGACATTATCTTATCTTGAAAATTGCTCTAGAAAATTTTTATGACATTTTACATGTGTGGGTGAGCATTTCTTCGACATAATTTTCTTAATTTTTCTTATTTTTCCAAATCATACATATATACATACAGACCGAGGCGGTTCAGCAAGTATTTATTTCGGTCGCCGGAAACTCCGGCTTGTCTTTGTTCCAAGCGTACCTTCTTCAAGATGTCGGCCTAATAATGCTCTCAGCAGCATCTCGTAAACTCCTAGAAGAAAAGCTGAGTGTCTCACTGTTTGTAATATATATACAGTCTTAGGTTTACAAGATTGTTATGGCACTTTTGTTATTACTGTCCTGTGCAATCAGGTTTTGTTTTTTTCACTTTTAAGCGAACACCTTTGTGTAAGTTGTCCAGTCGAATAAAGGTTCTGCAATAGTTGTTTTAGCTGGTTAGGTCTCCTTTAGCAGGTATGAAGCCACCATAATTTTTTGGTTTGACTAGGTTCGTTTTAAAACCTATCACTTTGTGTCTGAAGTTAACAAAAACGCTTCCTGGAATGTAGTGTTTCAGTTGCCCAGTTCAGTCGGTGGTGCGAATATTTCGGTTTTAGTTTAAGTTTCATTCGGTTGACCAAAACAGTTTTTAAGTTTTCAGTTCCACTTTTCAAAAAGCAGTTCCGGTTCTGTGGGCCTTTTCGAGAAAGGCTAGATCGCTTTAACCCTGTCCTTTTCACGAAAGGATGAAACTTAATTCTGAGCATTTTCTATTGAAATTTTACCCCAGGTAAAACACGTAGGTTAAGCAAGCAGATTTACAATTAACTCTATTCATGATACCATGGGGTTAATTTTAACTCTGTCTACAGCTTTTAACCCTGCAGGGTTAAAGAGTTAAAATTAACTCTGTGCTTTCATGAAAAGAGCTTTTAAGCTACTACACTCTACTCTACATACTCTATCCTACCCTTACTTGAAAATACCCTAGGATTCTGGCTCTATGTAGTGTGTGTTGTTCTCTGGCCCAATTTTTGTAGGGCGGTGGCCGCCGGCCCGGGAACAATTCACCGCCTTCACCTGACGGTCGGCCGTCCGGTGCCACTTTTCGCCGGCTATCCAGAATGCAAGTAAACTGAGATATTTGACAGTTTTGAAGGCACATTGTAGCAAGTTTCAAGCGATAAGCCGCAGAAACTGTCACCGGCCGGGCCATTCTGGACCTGGGCCGGCCGGCCGGTCTAGACAGGGCCGGAGCACAACACTAGTTCTAAGTACAAAATTTGCAGAGATAATTTTCATTGTTATTTGACATTTGTTGTAGGCCTCGAAATCCAATCGGAAAAGTTTTCTGTTGAGCTAGTTCGTGAGTAATAGCCAGTCAACTATGAAAAATCGGCAAAGATCAAAGAATTTTGAAAAATGAAAAGCTAATATTTGGTGTGTTTGTGTAGGGTTTTCTGACATGGGTCTGTTGCATAAAAGTTTTATCAGTCTAACAGTCTATCACTTTAACAGTGGTTTCTGTTGCATAAAGTCGGTGATACTCCGTTAGGCGCACACCTTACAATTTTTCACAATTGTCAGAAATTCTCTACTCCGGTAGGCGCACACCTTACAAAACAAATAACACTTAACATTGCAAATAATCTACAAACTTCATTAAAATTAATTAAAATTCAAGAACTCTCTACTGATAGTAAACCTAAAGGTGACCATACGACTGCTAGCTGTTAGCTCTAAATTATCAGTCAAAAGCTAATACTGTTGAGGTATATGCAACAAACACTGTTAGATCTGCAACACTGTTAATTATCAGTTAACAGCGAGTTAACAGTGTTAGACTTTATGGGTGATACTCCGGCAGGCGCACACCTTACAATTTTTCACAATTGTCAGAAATGCTCTACTCCGGTAGACGCACACCTTACTAAACTGAAGGTTTACTGCAAAACGCTCTACTCCGGGAGGCGTACACCTTACAAATAGTGATTTCTTGTTGTCGTTAACATGTACTAAACTGATTGCAAACTAATATTGCACAGCTGCTGTTACAAATTAATTAATTACCGCAACATGGCAAGCAGGTGTAGATGTAGTAGTCGGAACTAATACAAGAGACCTATATAACACAAATCTATTGAAAAGGTAAGTTCTGCCGTTACAGGCGGCAATTTTAGGAGACATTCTGTAATTAAGTGGACTTTCTGGCGCTATGAAAATGCTATATAAGAGGAAACGAATTACATCTAACCACAGTACTAGCAACACTTTGCAATGGTGGATGCTGTTCTCGATCCCACGTTGATAGAAATTATATACTGCTATCTGTCAATTAGAAGGGACTCATGTTCGTGTTTGTTAATACATGTTAAGATTTGTTATTGCATGTTACATGTGCTTATGAATATGTTGAACTTGTAATTAAATAATACATAATACCTAATGACATTACTTCATATATAATTGTTTAATGCAAAAGTAAGTGTTTGCGTTTGCGTCAGCAGTTAGTACATATTAACGACAACAAGAAATCACTATTTGTAAGGTGTACGCCTCCCGGAGTAGAGCGTTTTACAGTATACCCTCAGTTTTGTAAGGTGTGCGCCTACCGGAGTAGAGCATTTCTGACAATTGTGAAAAATTGTAAGGTGTGCGCCTGCCGGAGTATCACCCATAAAGTCTAACACTGTTAAGTCGCTGTTAACTGATAATTAACAGTGTTGTAGATCTAACAGTGTTTGTTGCATATACCTCAACAGTATTAGCTTTTGACTGATAATTTAGAGCTAACAGCTAGCAGTCGTATGGTCACCTTTAGGTTTACTATCAGTAGAGAGTTCTTGAATTTTAATTAATTTTAATGAAGTTTGTAGATTATTTGCAATGTTAACTGACTAACTGACTTAATAAAATAGCGGAATTAACGATTTTTTCAACTTATATATATACTTTCACGCATTTCACTCAATTTATTTTAAGACTTGGACGCAGTAATCTAATTTTCTAGACTTATTCAATTTTTTATTCTGATTGAACTTGTTTAGGCTTAAGTAATATTTTCTGAATCTGATTCTGTTAATGGCTGAATCGACATGTATATGACTAAACTCATCCAGCACTTCCTAAAATTTTTTGTCAACAAATCCAACCCCCAAGTGAAAATATGACAATAAGGGAATCTAGATTAAATTTCTAAAAAACTTATTTCAGTCTTAAATTACCAAAAAACCAATGAAAACACAAAAACAGATAGTAATAATAAGGCAATAATAAGCAATTTATCGCCTCCCTAACCAAAAGATGCACTGATTATCAGACTGATAATCAGTGCCCCGGAATTTGCACTTAATTGTCACTTCTACAGTGATTATTAGACTGTTAGAATGAGCTTGTTTCTAACAGTAGCTTTATGCAACAAAATTTGTAGCGCTGTTAAATATTAGTCTGACAGACTAACAGTCTAACAGCTAACACTGTTAGTTTTTATGCAACAGGGCCATGGGGTAAATTTTTCTGAAACGCTCGTGCTTGTAGCATTTACCGACCTTTCTGAAACATATAATAGCGGCGTCCATTGCAGTTGCATGGAAAATTTCAAAAATTACTTTTTATGATAAGAAAGATCTCATCATGGGGGTTCAGAGAATATATAATGTATGGCAACTATCTTGAAGCGTTTTCGAGATATAAAATTTTGCTTTCTACATTTTCTACATTTACAATACAATACTAGTTAATTCGTAGTTAGTTAGGTGTGTCCTCCGGACCCTTTATTACTCCTTCTTTTTCATTATAGCTTCACACAGACACAAAAAACTCACAAATTTTCCACCACAATAATTATACAGTACAATAGTTTAAGCTACACCCATTTCACGACGCATACAGTCCGGACAGTACGTACATTTACAGGGACATCCTTTACACATATATCGATCGTAACCGATCCCCGTATCCCCACCTCCGCTTCCTGGCAAGTTGCCAGAAGAATCCCCATAATATCGATCATCATCACGAACCTCAATCGATTCCACCTCGCGATCCCGTTGGTGATAATCCGCTTCGTGGCGCCTTCCCGACCCACCCCCACCCTCTATATCCATTCCTTGTCGCATACAATCGGGGCAATATGTACAGGAACACGGGCAGCCCTTGCACATGTAACGGTCATACTTTTCCAAACCCCAGGAATCGTGGAAAGCAACCAAAAATAGAAGCACGAAAATTGACATAACATTAAGATTAGACATGACTGGAATAGAAGAAAATTGGGGATAATTGGCAGATTTCGGCGAATTTGGTTCTTTTGAACTAGTTGGTCTGGCTTTGTTATCAGCTGAATTCAGGTTTCGTCTTTCTTCACGTCCAAAGATTGATTCTCAAATTTAGCTTAAACCTATGTAAGTCTTAGAATTTTTTAGAAGTAAAAATAAGCCGACAGCTTGAAAGATCATACTGGCAAAACAGAGCTGGAAGTGGGTCACGTGTGTCACGTGTGCGGGTCAGTGCTGGGTCAAAAGCGGGTCAGTCGACGCTCAAAAAATTAGATTTTATCATTAAAATCTCGAAAATTTTCGACTTCGCCGAATTCTGATCTTGTCTATTTTTGTTTTTTTATAAGATCTGGCCAAAATTATCTCAGCATCTACAAAGCGATGCCAACATTTTGAGTAACGACAGTTTTTGCCATCTAGCACTGGTATTATTTCTGTAAGCATACGACATGTGCAAGTATATATGCAAGTTAGAACGCTAGATATACAACGTTAAAACTGACTGTAAGATTTCTCATGTCGCTCTGAAGTTTCAATTATACGTAACAAACAATCAAGGCACATTTGCCATAAAATTCAGTTTCACTCAGTACGGAGTCCCACTCGGTACTTTCCAATTTTTAAACAATAACCGTCCCACTCGGTACTTTGGTTTCTCACTCGGTACTTTACTGTCAGTCTCGGTACTAGAGGAGACTAAATTTAATGTTAGAATTTGCCAGAATTCGTAATAAAATGAATTGTTCAGACACTGCAGAACACTGAATTTTTGTTTTTTGTTTTATCCACTATAACCTTTTCGTTTGATGGTGTGTTTGTATGATTATATTTACTAACAACATAACGAGTTCAGAGAATTGAAGTGAACGCTTTGGGAGATATTCGTAACAATTCCTTCCCACTCATCTGGGTGGAAATAATTAAATTAGTGTTATCTGTGTAAAAAGGTACTTCCTCACTCCAGACTCTGGAGAGGGGTCTACCCCCTGAAAGATTCCAACATTTTAAGGGGGTCTATCCCAAAACTCAAAAGCACCCAGCAGAACGCAAAGAAAAAAAGAAGAAAGAAAGAGTTACTCCAAAGATTTTCTACAAGGACGATACATCGATTTACTCAACTCAACTCAAAAGTACCGAGTAGAACGCAAAAGCCTACCGAGTGGGTCACAAAAGTCCCTAGTGAGACTCCAACCGACTCGTTAAGGACTTTCTTATTTGATCCTTAATTTTTGTTTTTGCTATTTTTATATTATTATACCATTGATTTTAATCCCCAAAATTGCAACACTTCGAAAGAACTGGCGGCCATTATAGATTATCAGATAAGTTTTTGGAACTTAAGTAAAACTTAAAAATTAATGAGGTAATAACTAGAAACTATGTAAAACAATTACATCATGCGGAAATGAGAGTAATGTTTAGTCTTGCTTTTGTAGTTAGGATCATAACTGACTCCGCAGCGACCTCGTCTAAAGTCTCAAAATTGATAATTCAATTTTTGTCGTGACGAAATTCTCTAAACTTTCCTCCAGCGTCTTTGGAATGGAGACAGCCAACCATCATTTGCCCATGTAACTATCAGGTTTTTGGGAAAGTAATATGCATTACTCTTATAGGGATACAAAGGCTGCTCACTTCACTAGGCCCATTAACGCAACCGATTTCTTTGCCAGCTTCCTTACCTGTTTGTGGTTAGGCAAAGTTGGAAAGATTGAACTATGGAAATACCTATGGAAACAACTATGGAAATACCTATGGAATTGGTTGGCAAAAGGAGTATTACAAATAACGGAATTCAAATAATCTTTTGGGTTTGTACCTTACAGTAGAGGGAAAAAGGTAAATGGACTAGAAATTTTAATTAGAATAGTTTAAATCTAGCAGCATAATTAGATGATTTCAGACTAACTAAGTAAGTAGACAGCTGGGGTAGAAACCGGCATGGGGGTGGAAAAGGTCCCCCTGTGTCGGTTTTGATCTCTCCTTGTCAAGGGAACCATGACTATTTTGAGAAAAGTGAGGTTTCCATAATTCACGTTTGGAGCAACCCTCAACCGATGGCAAAATTAGAACTAGATTGATATAAAAGCAGAACTTTACATGATATATATTACTCTCGCGCTCCCCTATAACATGTTTGGAGTTTCACATTTAGGTTTTCACTTAAACCGGTGTACTAAATTATTGGAAGAATATTCACACGAAAATTAGGTGACGCTTTCATTTCAGGCTGACCAGGTTCAAAACTTTATGACTGCATTTAGATACTCCTTGTCCGTTTTTCCAACTTTCCTATCTGAGTACTCGGCCTACCCTCTGACTCCTTTCTGCAGCCAAATCTTTTTTCCCTTTTGCCCTTCCGAAGTGGGGTATTAGGCTTCCGCCATCCTAGTCGCTGTTGGTCTGCGGGGGGCGACCTATGTTGGCAGGCACAACATAGGTTGCCTTAGCGGCGACTGAAATAACCGTACGTCAGAACTTCTTGGGGGTCAGTTTTCTATCCTTGACCTTCGCCTCTCTCCGTCTCTTGTCCATTTTTTTCTGTTCGGACTACGGAGGGCAGCATTCCGCAGGCCTCAGAGAGTGCCTGACAAACGGCAAAGCACTTTATTAAAAAATAATCCCCAAAATTATAAAAGATTCTACGTGTGTCTCCTTGACACCCCCACTTAATGATCCATTTGTAAAACTGATTGATCCAGACGCAGCATGAGATGGAGTGAATGATCCAGCAATTATTTTCATTGATCCATCCGTCAATTTTGCACAAATACCGCTTTTATATGTGGTTCGCCAAATACCATTTTGCGAACCAACTTAATGATCCAAATACGGGAGTCACAACCTTTGAAACAGCATTTTTTGTTTTCAATGATCCACAAACCCAAAAAATACGAAAGTGCTTAGAAAAAAATTTAATTTCAATGTAAAAAGTTAAAACTTTCCAGGGATTTAACAGAAAATGCTGGCCTCCAACCTCATAAGTGTGCTTGCTGTCCGCTCACCGAAATCTGATCGGTTTGATTACAAAATTCTGACAACCAATTCTTTCAATTTCTATTATTTTATGTTAATTTTGTTTGATGTAACTCAATATAGTTTCCGTTAATTGTTTATTGTTTCAAAATGAACGAAAATGGAGAACAAAATTTCAAATTTTGCACATATAAAATTTTAATGTCTGACTTGCCGTCCGCTCACCAACAACGGGCAGGGTCGGTAGAAAATAACAAAATTTTATATTCTTTTATAATCAGTGTTGCTAAAGGTCTTCGACGCCGCTGAGCACGAATATTCAGTTCTTTTGGCAAGGAAAACTTTGTTTTCATATAGAAAATCAGTGGTAGCTTTCCCCACCTAGCAGTAGCCAGAAAAAAATTTCGGGGGGGAATGCAAAATTTTTCCGGGGGGTCTGGGGGGGCGGAGCCTCAGCGGCTTGAAAAATTTTCCGAGGGTTTTAATGGCCTTCGTGGAGGGAATTTTTACAAAATGAGCATTCGTTGAAATTTTGAAGTAATATTTAAGGCGCAGTGCTTGTTCATGCACCCCCTAAATAATGCAGAAGGTGGATCAAAGTCAGACCAAATAGGGTAATTGGTATCTCATTGTTCTAGGTAGGAACACGTATTATAATGGTATAATACACATAAACGCGACGGCTGCACATGGCTAGAAGGCAGCTAAGATCTCAGTACCCGATATTTTTTGGCCACACCCAAGCTCTATATCTTCGCCAAAAAGTAGGCCAATGGGACAAAGTCGGGGTAGTAGCCCCCCTTAACATGGCTATTCTCTATTTTGTCTAAATTCATTTCCATTATACTTTGCCACAGAGCTGGAAGTGGGATCGAACATTTTGACCCGCACCCGACCCCAGCGCGACCCACGGACCCTTGGCTCTACCCACTTGACCCACACCTGTGACCCGCGGAGAGTTATTTGACCCACATGACCCCACTTTTGATTAATGATGCGCTAAGGCTTAAAATCTTTGTCAATAACAAAATAATGGAGATTTTTAGGCGTTTAGACCAGTTGAGTATGACAGCAGCTTGTTAAAAAGCAACTGAATTGAATATGTAGAATCTTTACGTGTGTCTCCGTGACACCCCCACTTAATGATCCATTTGTAAAACTGATTGATCCAGACGCAGCATGAGATGGAGTGAATGATCCAGCAATTATTTTCATTGATACACCCGTCAATTTTGCACCAATACCGCTTTTATATGTGGTTCGTCAAATACCATTTTGCGAACCAACTTAATGATCCAACTGCGGGAGTCACATCCTTTGAAAGAGAAGTTTTTGTTTTCAATGATCCACAATCCCAAAAAATACGAAAGTGCTTAGAAAAAAAATTAATTTCAATTTAAAAAGTTAAAACTCTCCAGGGATTTAACAGAAAATGCTTGCCTCCAACCTCATAAGTGTGCTTGCTGTCCGCTCACCGAAATCTGATCGGTTTGATTACAAAATTCTGACACAACCAATTCTTCTAATTTCTGTTATTCTATGTTAATTTTGTTTGATGTGACTCAATATAGTTTCCGTTAATTGTTTATTGTTTCAAAATGAGCGAAAATGCAGAGCAATTCATCCTGAATAACCAGGTAAACTAAGTTGAAAGGCATTGCCGCAGTTACGTAATCATAATGAAAGCCAGGCGCGTAGCCGGGGGGGGGGAATGGGGGGGATTCTTCCCCCCCGAAAATTATATCCAGAATTTTTTCCTGCCACGTCTGTAAACGCCTATTTTTCAAGAAATCTTCGCTTCGCGCCTTCGGCGCGAAATATGTGTATTATACCGTTATAACACGTGTTCGCACTACAAAATGAGTACCAATTACCCTATTTGGTCTACTTTGACCACCTTCTGCATTATTTAGGTGCATGAATAAGCACTGCGCCTTAAATATTATTGTAATTTCAACGAATGCTCTGTAAAAATTCCACGAAGGCCACGAAATCGAAAAATTTCTCAGCTTCTGGGAGGCTCCGCCCCCCAGACCCCCCGGAAAAATTTTGCATTCCCCCCCGAAATTTTTTTCTGGCTACGCTAGTGGAAAGCTACCACTGATTTTCTATATGAAACAAAGTTTTCCTTGCCAAAAGAACTGAATATTCGTGCTCAGCGGCGTCGAAGACCTTTAGCAACACTGATTATAAAAGAATATAAAATTTTGTTATTTTCTACCGACCCTGCCCGTTGTTGGTGAGCGGACGGCAAGTCAGACATTAAAATTTTATATGTGCAAAATTTGAAATTTTGTTCTCCATTTTCGTTCATTTTGAAACAATAAACAATTAACGGAAACTATATTGAGTTACATCAAACAAAATTAACATAAAATAATAGAAATTGAAAGAATTGGTTGTCAGAATTTTGTAATCAAACCGATCAGATTTCGGTGAGCGGACAGCAAGCACACTTATGAGGTTGGAGGCCAGCATTTTCTGTTAAATCCCTGGAAAGTTTTAACTTTTTACATTGAAATTAAATTTTTTTCTAAGCACTTTCGTATTTTTTGGGTTTGTGGATCATTGAAAACAAAAAATGCTGTTTCAAAGGTTGTGACTCCCGTATTTGGATCATTAAGTTGGTTCGCAAAATGGTATTTGGCGAACCACATATAAAAGCGGTATTTGTGCAAAATTGACGGATGGATCAATGAAAATAATTGCTGGATCATTCACTCCATCTCATGCTGCGTCTGGATCAATCAGTTTTACAAATGGATCATTAAGTGGGGGTGTCAAGGAGACACACGTAGAATCTTTTATAATTTTGGGGATTATTTTTTAATAAAGTGCTTAGCGTTTGTCAGGCACTCTCTGAGGCCTATGGAATGCTGCCCTCCGTAGTCCGAACAGAAAATGGACAAGAGACGGAGAGGCGAGGGTCAAGGATAGAAAACTTGACCCCCAAGCAGTTCTGACGTACGGTTATTTCAGTCGCCGCCAAGGCAACCTATGTTGTGCCTGCCAACATAGGTCGCCCCCCGCAGACCAACAGCGACTAGGATGGCGGAAGCCTAATACCCCACTCGGAAGGGCAAAAGGGAAAAAAGATTTGGCTGCAGAAAGGAGTCGGAGGGTAGGCCGAGTACTCAGATAGGAAAGTTGGAAAAAACGGACAAGGAGTATCTAAATGCAGTCATAAAGTTTTGAACCTGGTCAGCCTGAAATGAAAGCGTCATCTAATTTCGTGTGAATATTCTTCCAATAATTTAGTACATCGGTTTAAGTGAAAACTCTAATGTAAAACTCTAAATATGTTATAGGGGAGCGCGAGAGTAATATATATCATGTAAAGTTCTGCTTTTATATCAATCTAGTTCTAATTTTGCCATCGGTTGAGGGTTGCTCCAAACGTGAATTATGGAAACCTCACTTTTCTCAAAATAGTCATGGTTCCCTTGACAAGGAGAGATCAAAACCGACACAGGGGGACCTTTTCCACCCCCATGCCGGTTTCTACCCCAGCTGTCTACTTACTTAGTTAGTCTGAAATCATCTAATTATGCTGCTAGATTTAAACTATTCTAATTAAAATTTCTAGTCCATTTACCTTTTTCCCTCTACTGTAAGGTACAAACCCAAAAGATTATTTGAATTCCGTTATTTGTAATAATTCTTTGCCAACCAATTCCATAGGTATTTCCATAGTTGTTTCCATAGGTATTTCCATAGTTCAATCTTTCCAACTTTGCCTAACCACAAACAGGTAAGGAAGCTGGCAAAGAAATCGGTTGCGTTAATGGGCCTAGTGAAGTAGGCTTGAAAGCCTTTTGTATCCCTATAAGAGTAATGCATATTACTTTCCCAAAAACCTGATAGTTACATGGGCAAATGATGGTTGGCTGTCTCCATTCCAAGAACCTTTGGAGGAAAGTTTAGAGAATTTCGTCACGACAAAAAATTGAATTATCAATTTTGAGACTTTAGACGAGGTCGCTGCGGAGTCAGTTATGATCCTAACTACATGGAGCTAACCCAA